>QKYT01000055.1:258780-291837 GCA_003550305.1 Glomus cerebriforme | reverse complement strand
AAAAAAAAAAACGGAAAAAAAAACGGTTTCATTAATCTGTATATATATATAAAAAAATAAAAAAAAAAAACAAATCAGGTTCCTTCTTCCCTTTCCCCTTTCTTTTTTTTTTTTTTAAAAAAAAAATTAGTCTAAAAAAATCATTTTCATCTTTCATCTTTTATTTTAATATTTTCTATAATTTTTTTTTTTTCTCGTTAAATAATTATGGTATCTATCGTCGAACTTGAACAAAATAATAATCAACAAAATCATCAAGAAGAAGAGTTTATTACTGAACCTGTTAATACATCTTGGGCCGATTCTATCCCTCCTAAACAAGCCCTTTATAATCCTGATTTTGAAAAAGATGCTTGTGGTGTCGGTTTCATCGTACACATTAAAGGTGCCCCATCTCATAAAATACTTAGTGATGCTAGGGGTATTCTCTGCAACATGACTCATAGAGGTGCTGTTGGTGCTGATGCAAGAGATGGAGATGGTGCCGGTATTATGACTGGTATTCCTCATGATTTTTTTCTTCAAGAATGTTCTAGATTAGGTATTATTTTACCTCCTCAAGGTCATTATGCTGTTGGTAATGTGTTTTTTAAACCCGAAACCGCTGTAATGGAAGAAAGTAAAAGAACTTTTGAACAAATCGCTGATTCTTTAAAATTAAAAGTTTTGGGTTGGCGTGAAGTTCCAAAAGATAATACTATACTTGGTCCTGCGGCAAAATCACGTGAACCAACTATTTTACAACCTTTTGTTACTTTACAAACTGATGATTCAATTTTTGATGAAACTTATTTCGCTCGTCAACTTTATGTTTTAAGAAAACAAGCTACTCATGCTAATACTGTAAAAAGATGGTTTTATATTTGTTCTTTATCAAACAAAAATATTATTTATAAAGGTCAATTAAGTCCTGTACAAGTTTATAATTATTTTCATGATTTGAATAATGTTGCTTATAAAACTCATTTTTCTTTGGTTCATTCTCGTTTTTCTACAAATACTTTTCCTTCTTGGGATCGTTCTCAACCTATGAGATGGTGTGCTCATAATGGTGAAATTAATACTTTACGTGGTAATAAAAATTGGATGAGAGCTCGTGAAGGAATTATGAAATCTGATTTATTTGGTTCTGAATTAGAATTATTATATCCTATTATTGAAGAAGGTGGTTCTGATTCTGCAGCTTTTGATAATGTTTTAGAATTATTAGTTATTAATGGAGTTTTAACTTTACCTCAAGCTGTTATGATGATGATACCTGAAGCTTGGCAAAATAATCCTTTAATGGAACCTGAAAAACGTGCTTTTTATCAATGGGCTGCTTGTTTAATGGAACCTTGGGATGGTCCTGCTTTATTTACTTTTAGTGATGGTCGTTATTGTGGTGCAAGTTTAGATCGTAATGGTTTACGTCCTTGTCGTTTTTATATTACTACTGATGATTTAATGATTTGTGCTTCTGAAGTTGGTACTATTTATATTGAACCTGAACGTATAGTACAAAAAGGTCGTTTACAACCTGGTAAAATGTTATTAGTTGATACTGAAGAAGGTCGTGTAGTTGATGATCGTGAATTAAAATTAACTACTGCAAATCGTGAAAATTTTAAATCTTGGGTTGATAAACAATTAATCACTCTTGATAGTATTATTGAAAAAGTTAAAATTACTGGAAATGGTATTTCCGTACATTTAGATGAAACTAGTATTTCTGAAGATCCAAGATTACGTGCTTTTGGTTATACTATTGAACAATTAAATTTACTCGTTTTACCAATGGTATGTAGTAATTTTTTTTTTTTTTTTTTTTTTTATATATTATAATAAGAAATTTAAAAATTATTTTTATTATTATTATTATTATTAGACAAATGATGGAAAGGAACCTCTTGGATCTATGGGAAATGATGCACCTTTAGCTTGTCTTTCAAATCAACCACGTTTGATTTATGATTATTTTCGTCAACTTTTTGCTCAAGTTACAAATCCTCCAATTGATCCAATTCGTGAAGAAATTGTCATGTCATTGGAATGTTATATAGGACCTGAAGGAAACATTTTAGAAATTAATGAACAACAAACTCATAGACTTTCTTTACCTTCACCTATTTTATCAATTGATGAATTAAATGCTATAAAACGAATGGAAAAAGTGGAACCTAATTGGAGTGTTTGTACTATAGACATTACTTTCTCAAAAGGAGAAGGTGTTAATGGTTATCTTTTAGCTTTAGAACGTATTTTCGCTGAAGTTTCTCAAGCTATTCAAGAAGGTTTTAAAATTATTGTTCTTTCAGATGCTGCTGTTAGTCCTGAACAAGTTGCAATTTCTTCATTGATAGCTATTGGAGGAGTACATCATTATCTTGTTCGTAATAGACAACGTTCAAAAATTGCTCTTATTAGTGAAACTGCTGAAGCAAGAGAAGTTCATCATGCTTGCGTACTTTTAGGTTATGGTGCTGATGCTATTTGTCCTTATTTAGCAATGGAAACTATATTAAAACTTAAACGCGAGAATGCTATTAGAAATGAATTATCTAATGATCAAATTATTTATAATTATAAAAAAGCCATAAATAATGGTATCCTTAAAGTTATGTCAAAAATGGGTATTTCAACATTACAAAGTTACAAAGGTGCTCAAATTTTTGAAGCTTTGGGTCTTGATGAAAGTGTTATTGCTCGATGTTTTGCTGGTACAGCTTCTAGGATAAAAGGGACAACATTTGATATCTTAGCTATGGATGCACTCTCATTCCATGAACGAGGTTATCCAACACGCGATACAATCATTCCACCAGGTCTACCAGAATCTGGAGAATATCATTGGCGTGATGGTGGTGAATCTCATGTTAATGATCCTTCTGGTATCGCTAATTTGCAGGATGCCGTTCGTACAAAAAATCAATCAGCTTATGAAAATTATTCAAATAATGCTTATGAACAAATTAAGAACTGTACTTTACGTGGTCTATTGGATTTCGATTTTGAAAATTCCAAATCATTACCTTTGGATCAAGTTGAACCTTGGACAGAAATTGTTAAACGTTTTTGTACTGGTGCAATGTCTTATGGTTCTATTTCAATGGAAGCTCATTCAACTCTAGCAATTGCAATGAATAAATTGGGTGGAAAATCAAATACTGGCGAGGGTGGTGAGGTTAGTCGTCTTTTTTTTTTATGACCAAAAAAAAATTTTTTTTTTTTTTTTTTTTTTATAAAAAAATTAAAATTTAATTTTTGTTATTGTGTTTAGGATCCTGAACGTTCGAATCCAATGGTTAACGGTGATTCTATGCGAAGTGCCATCAAACAAGTAGCTTCTGGACGTTTTGGTGTGACTTCTTACTACCTTTCTGATTCAGATGAACTTCAAATTAAAATGGCTCAAGGTGCCAAACCCGGCGAAGGAGGAGGTATATATATATTTATATATATATTTTTTATTGATTTAAAAATTTTTTATATAATACTAATTTAAACGGTTTAATATGTTATTCTTAGAATTACCTGGTCATAAAGTTTCAGATAATATCGGAAAAACAAGAAAATCAACTCCTGGTGTTGGTTTAATTTCTCCACCACCACATCATGATATTTATTCAATTGAAGATTTGAAACAATTAATTTATGATCTTAAATGTTCAAATCCTCGAGCTCGTGTATCAGTTAAATTAGTATCGGAAGTTGGTGTTGGTATCGTTGCTTCTGGTGTTGCTAAAGCAAAAGCGGATCATATTTTAATTGCTGGTCATGATGGTGGTACTGGTGCTTCACGTTGGACGGGTATCAAATATGCCGGTCTTCCTTGGGAATTAGGTCTCGCTGAAACACATCAAACATTAGTATTAAACGATTTACGTGGACGTGTAGTTGTTCAAACTGACGGACAAATCAGAACGGGTCGTGATGTTGCAATAGCTTGTTTATTAGGTGCTGAAGAATGGGGTTTCGCTACTACACCTTTAATAGCAATGGGTTGTATTATGATGAGAAAATGTCATTTGAACACTTGTCCTGTTGGTATTGCTACTCAAGATCCTGAATTACGTAAGAAATTCGAAGGTAAACCAGAATATGTAATAAATTTCTTTTATTACGTTGCTGAAGAATGTCGTCAAATCATGGCAAAACTTGGTTTCCGTACAATCAATGAAATGGTCGGTCGAACTGATAAACTTAGAGTTAATGAAAATGTAAGAAGTGCAAATGCAAAAATTTCAAATATTGACCTTACACCAATTTTAACTCCGGCATTCACATTACGTCCTGGCGTTGTAACTTACAATATGGACAAACAAGATCACAGACTTTATGTTCGTTTGGACAATAAACTTATTGATGAATCCGAATTAGCAATAACAAAGAAAAAAAAAGTAAGAATTAATTGTAATATAGTTAATACTGATCGTGCTCTTGGTACAACTTTATCATATCATATTTCAAGAGTTTATGGAGAAGCTGGGTTACCTGATGATACTATTCATGTCAATCTTAAAGGGTCCGCAGGTCAATCATTTGGTGCTTTCTTAACTTCTGGTGTCACTCTTGAATTGGAAGGTGATGCTAATGATTATGTAGGAAAAGGTCTTTCAGGAGGTCGTATAATTGTTTATCCACCAAAATCTTCAACTTTCAAATCAGAAGAAAATATCATTGTTGGTAATGTATGTTTATACGGAGCCACAGGTGGTCATGCATTCTTCCGTGGTATAGCAGCTGAACGTTTCTGTGTACGTAACTCTGGAGCTATAGCCGTTGTTGAAGGTGTTGGTGATCACGGTTGTGAATATATGACTGGTGGAAGAGTCCTTATATTAGGTTCAACAGGTCGAAACTTTGCTGCCGGTATGAGTGGTGGCATAGCTTACGTATTGGATCTTGCTCAAGATTTTCGTTCAAAATGTAACACTGAAATGGTTGATTTGGAAACTATAAATGATCCTAATGAAATTAATTTCTTACGTGAGCTTATTAAAGATCATAGTTATTACACAAAATCTGAAATTGCGGATCGTATATTGAGAAATTTTAATCAAATTTTACCAAGGGTTGTTAAAGTAATGCCAGTTGATTATAGAGCTGTATTAGAAAAACAAAAACTTATTGAAGAAGCAGAACGAAGAAGGACGGAAGAACAATCACCAGAACAACAAATTCAACCAGTTGAGAAAAAAGAACCATTGGTTATGGATATTGAAGATTCAATGGTTGATGAAGAAGCTGCCAAAAAGAGATCTCAAATTGTTGATAAAGCTAAAGGTTTCATGAAATACAAGAGAAAGGTTGATAACTACAGAAATCCCAAAAAACGGGTTAAAGATTGGAAAGAAATCAATGCTCGTCTTAATGAAGCAGATCTTAAAGTTCAAGCAGCTCGTTGTATGGATTGTGGTGTACCTTTCTGTCAATCTGATACTGGTTGTCCGATCAGTAACATCATTCCAAAATGGAATGATCTCGTTTTCAAAGATCAATGGCGTGACGCTTTGAACAGATTATTGATGACAAACAATTTTCCTGAATTTACCGGTCGTGTTTGTCCTGCTCCATGTGAAGGTGCCTGTGTGTTGGGAATTAATGAACCACCTGTGAGTATCAAATCTATTGAATGCGCTATTATCGACAAAGGTTTTGAACAAGGATGGATAGTTCCTCAACCACCAGCCATTCGTACTGGCAAAAAAGTTGCAGTCATAGGATCAGGACCTGCAGGTCTTGCTGCAGCAGATCAACTAAATAAAGCTGGCCATCTTGTTACAGTATATGATCGTAATGATAGATTTGGTGGACTTTTAATGTATGGTATTCCAAATATGAAATTAGATAAGAACATTGTACAAAGACGTATTGATCTCCTTGCCGCGGAAGGAATCAAATTTATCGCAAATGTTCATGTTGGTGTTGATATTGACGCAACTCATATAAGAAACGAGAATGATGCACTAATAGTAGCCACAGGCGCAACATGGCCACGTGATTTAAATATACGTAAGTTAATTTTTAATATATATATATTTTTTTTTGTTCCCCTTTTTTTATAAATTCTTACATGATGTTACCTTAATATTATGACATGAAGCGAACAGAAACTTGGATAATATCCACTTTGCTATGGAATTTCTTCAGTTAAATACTTCAAGTTTGCTGGATTCAAACTTGCAAAATTCACATTATATAAGCGCTAAAGATAAAAGAGGTATGTTTTTTTTGTATTTTAACGCCCAATTTAATTAATATATGTCTAATTAATTTAAATTTTTTTTTTATCACCTTATTAGTCATAGTAATAGGCGGTGGAGATACAGGATGTGATTGTATAGGAACATCGATACGGCATGGTAAATTATTATTATTATTATTATTATTATTATTATTATTATTACAATTACTAAATTATTCGCATGATTTTTTAGGTGCCAAATCAATCGTCAATTTCGAATTATTACCACAACCTCCAGCTACTCGTGCTGATGATAATCCTTGGCCAACTTTCCCACGCACATTTAAAGTTGATTATGGGCATGCTGAAGTTATTTCACACTTTGGAAAAGATCCTAGAGAATATAATATACTATCAAAATCTTTTGTGAGTGATGGAAATGGGCATGTTGCTGGAATAAATACCGTGAGAGTTGAATGGACAAAAGATCCAGTATCTGGTAAATGGTCTATGAAAGAAATTGTAGGGTCAGAAGAATTTTTCGAAGCGGATCTCGTACTTTTGGCTCTTGGTTTCTTAGGACCCGAAGAAAAATTAATAAACAATTTGGGCTTGAAAACAGACACACGTTCAAACATTGAGACACGTAAAGGCAAATATAGTACGCCAGCATCAGGGGTAAGTAAATGAAGAGAATAAGATTATTTGATTATATTAATTAAATAAATGAATTTCTAATAATTATTTTTTATTATGTATATTTTAGATTTTCGCAGCCGGTGATTGTAGGAGAGGTCAAAGTCTTATTGTGTGGGGCATAAATGAAGGTCGTCAAGCTGCAAGGGAGGTTGACCAGTTTTTAATGGGTAATACAAATCTACCCGTTACTGGTGGAATCACAAGATTCGAAGCACCGCAATTAAAACAACAAGCATTAACACAATTAGCGATTCGTTAAATTAATAATTAGATATTACTATTAATTTTTTTTCTAAAAAAAAAAAACATTTTCATAATTTAAAAATTCACATTTTAATGGGGGGGAAGTAGTTTAATTTTTTGTCACATGTAATAATTAACTTTTTTATTTTAATAAATAATTTTCTTTATTCACAACTTAATGATACTTGTATATATTAATTAAATGATTTAGTATTTTGTGGACCGCCTGCTAATAATAAATCACCTTTTCCGACATATTATTATTGTAGAATATCCGATATATGATACATCAATAAAAAAAAAAAAAAAAAGATTATATTACTGGAAATTTATTATTTTATAATATGCAATATAATTAATTACTAGTCTTTGACATTAAGCTATCATTTAACGAATCAAACAAAAAAAAAAATGAAAATGGCTAACTTCTTGATAGCAAAATAAAAAATTCATAATTATATTATCCGCCAATCAACGCATCAAAATTCGATATTGACATCATAATTAACGTCTTTGACAAGACGTCGTCTTGTTATGCATAATCTTATTGAATATAGTATGTTCACTAGATTCAATAAAATATTGGAACAGAGCGTGTATCTTTTCGGAAAGAACCGGAATTAATTATCCCAACGACACATAGGACATACTGTAAAATTGAACAGGTTTTAGATTCAATAACCTAAATGTATGTTTATTTTTATGATATAATGAACTTTCGCAAATCATAAAGTATAGGCAATTAGAGTTATGTTATTGCATGTTAAATAACTTTTACGTAAAAGCAAGCGAAATTACTGCTAGAGCTTTTATAAATTAATTATTGAATTGTGCATCAAAAATGATACATTTCTCACGATATTTATTTTGATTCAGTAATATTTGGTTTATTTATAAAAAACGAAAATATGCCATAAATCGCCATAATTAAGAATTAAATTTTGTCATCAAAGTCAAAAAATAAAAAAAGGAGAGGAAAAGAAAATAATAAAAAATCTTAAGTATCGTTTGATTATCGAACTATGAGAAACTCCGTTGACGAAACTTCCGGATTCTCCTTGGACTTCTGTCCCGTATCAATCAGGTTTGTTCGCGTTTCATTATCGAGCGTCGTGAAAATTTTTTTTTATTCATTGTACGTATAGAATATATTTTTTTTATCAATATTATAAAATAAAGAATTCCCGGATTTTGAATTCACTAAAAAAGTAGAGAAGCTTTTAGCTCACAATATGGTAAAATAGGTTGACAACCTCCACAGAGACAAACAAACCTATGAATTTCAAATTCCGGTAATGCAGAGAGTCTTATCATTGTACAATGACAAGAACTTTCTGTAGGCTCTTACCAACGTCTAAAACATCGGCATGAACCTAAGCTGAATAAATGGCTTCCAAACCTAATAAGAGGAAAAAAAAGTTTAAATTATAATTTTTCTCAACGTGTTAAACATTTGCAATGTTCACATTTAAACTTGAAAGAATTTTTTTTTGTTTTTTTTTTTGTAATACTAAAGCGGCGTACGGAAAAAATCATTTTACCTTTGGTTGAAAGACATTTATTTTCGCGTGGGATAAAATCCAAGGATTTTCATTTCTTTAAAAAAAGTTCTATTTATATTCTTTCAGGTATTGCAAAAAAAAATCACACTTTTACTTATTGAGGAAATAGATTAACGTTTTATTACGCCAAGCTTTTGGGCGGTGTCATGGGAATATAATCAAACAAAATTTTCCCACATAAAAACTTATTTGGTTAAATTAAATGAAAGAAAATTAGTTTTAGCTGGAACTTTCTAAATCAAAAATTCATATGAATTACTAATCATTAAAAAGTTTCCATTATCTAAAAAAAAAATTTTCTTTGTCTGAAAATATGACTAGCCAGTATTTTATCGTCACAATACCCACCGTATTACGCATTTACGCATGAAGTTTAACCCAGAATTATAAATTATGATCACTTCAGATATTTTTTGAGTTTAGATCATATTAATATTATAAGGGACTAATATGATTATGCTGAGTTTATATATCAATATTTTCTATGCATGAGGTTTGTATCATAAGGTTTAATAGCATGATAGTCAGGATATTATAGTAGTTAGAATTATAAATTTTTGTATGGACATTAAGAAAATAAAATAAAATAAATAATTTTTATTTGAACATTTTTAAAGTATTAATTGATTAGTTAATATTTAATATTAGTTAAAAGAATTGAAAAAATTCAGGCATCATCACTTTACAATTTACATAATGAATAGCAAAAGAGAGGTCTAAAATATATGGGAGGTTGATAGTAGAGATTATGTTTAACCTTTCATATTTCAGAATAATGTCAGGATTAACCATAAAACTGATCTGTCAAGGTAAGAGATGTCAACATTATTCCAGGTAGAACATCTGCTTAGAGCAATATATGTCTGATCAGAAGAAAAAATATTTTCCATCTAAAGCAAAGGAGACTTTAGGTAAAGTCAAACCCTAGGTCTTGTAAATAGTGAGAATGAAACAATTTTGCAAGAAAAACTGTATATAATAACAGTTTGTTTTATTAATATTAAAATAGTGGGTATGTTTATAAATATTTATATCAACTATAAATCTTTTGATAGAGAATACAATTCAAATATATGGTTTAGAAATATTAAAATCAGTAACTGTTCCTATTGTACTATTACATATACATAAAAAATGATAAGAAAAAAAATCTAAATCATCTTTATTATTTTTTATAATTTAACCCTAATATGAAAAATCAAGTCATTATAATAAATATTAATATTTTAATATAATGTTATTGGGATATGGTATGAAATCCCGAAACTCAAAATCCCGACAGGCCAAAATTCTGAAATTCAAAATTCCAAAATCCAAAATCCCGACAGGGTCAAAATCCTGAAGGTACGAAATCCCAAAAAATTGGCCCGCATTAAGCTTTAATGCTGACCGGAATTATAATTAGTGATTTATTAAACTTCTGAAAAAAATCCTGAAACTTAATTCTGGATGGCATTAAAGCTTAATGCGGGCCAATTTTGGGATTTTGTACCTGTCAGGATTTTGACCCTGTTGGGATTTTAAGTTTTGGGATTTTGTACCTGTCAGGATTTTGACCCTGTTGGGATTTTAAGTTTTGGGATTTTGTACCTGTCAGGATTTTGACCCTGTTGGGATTTTAAGTTTTGGGATTTTGTACCTGTTGGGATTTTGAGTGTCGGGATTTTGGCCTGTCAGGATTTTGAGTTTCGGGATTTTGGACGGCACCCAGTTATTGTGAGGATTTTGAGATAAAGTTTCAATACTTCCACTTAGTATTATATGTTTTAGTTTTTCTTAAAATCTATAAGCTTTTAAGAGTTTCAAATTCTTAATTTCTATATTAATTTTTTGGATATGTGAGTTTCTTAGAATTTTAAAAACTATACTAATTTTTTTATTATATTAAAAATGCTTCTAAAAGCTTTAGATTCTTAATTTTTATAATAATTTTTTTGTTATATTTAATAAATCTAATAAAATAAATATATTAAGAATTGTTTCTATATGGCTTAGCTTATTAAATAATATATTTTTTATAAGTCTAATAAAAATAAGTTTAATAGTTTTTATTATTTCATAAATAAGTCTAATAGTTTCATAAGTCTAACAAAAATGATCTTTATTATTTCATAAATAATTTAATAGTTTTCAAGTCTAATAAAATTTTATAAAATAAGTTTAATAAAAATATGTAAATCAGGATTTATTTCTATTCATATTAGCTTAATAAATGGTATAATGATTAAAATAAATATAATAAAAATTTATAAAATAAGACTATAAACTGTTCTAATTTTTCTATCATAAGTTTAATAAAAAATATGTATAATAAAAATTATTTCAGAATAGGTTAGCTTATTAAATTATATATTTTATCATATAAGTCTAAAAAAAATTATTTCAATTTTTTTTAGAATATACCATTCTATAAGATAAATCTAATGAAAATTAGTATATTAAGAACTGGCTCTATGCTGATTAATATATTATTTATTTAAGTTTAATAAAAAAATTTAAGTCTAATAATTTTACCAGGAATTTTATATGTCTAATAAAAAAGTAGTATATTAGAAATTATCTCTGCATAGATTAGCTTATAAAATAACATATTAAATTATATAAATCCAATAAAAATAATTCTAATATCTTTTTATAAAAATCTAGAAAAAATTTACAGAATTGTCTTAACTTTTTCTTAGTTAAGAATAGATTCTATGCAGACTAGCTTACTAAATAGTGTATAAAATTTAATAAAAAAATAAATCTAACAAAAAATTTTTACTAAACAGTTATTTTATTTTCTATAAAAATATTAGTTTCAAAAAAGTAAATCTTAATTCAAAGCTTATCATAGTATTGGATAATATAATAGCTTTTAATATATAATAAATACTAGATAATGGAACTATTGGATTATCTGAAGCATTAAATTAAGATGTATTACAAAACTCAAAAAAAAGGTAAATTTAAAAAACTAAAAAAAGAATTCAAAATATATTGTAAAACATGTGAAATCGTAACAATGCATATTATTAGTTGATTACGCATGCAAAAAAATAGATATTGCATCACAATGAGTTTAACTGAAAATATCTTTAGCTATACTTTAGACAAATCAATCATAAATAGAAAAAATAAGTTTATTACAATCAGAATATAGTATTTATTTTTTAGCTTTCTAATGAAAATAGTATCTTTGAAGTCTAATACAAGTTTTTCACAAGTTTTTCTAAAGTTGCTGAGATATGAACACAAATATACTTTCTAGTGTAATTAATTTTTAATTGCTATATATAATATTATGGCACAATACTAATTTGCATATTGACATAATATAATCTATTTTTCTTAATGTAGTTAATTTTACCTAACGTAATTAATTTATACTGACGTAATTAATTATATTAATATAATTGCTTTACATTAATCATAGTATCATATAGTTTGATCAAAGTATAAAAATTAAAAAAGTTACTAAAAAATACAATTTTTTGGTCAATAATATTGTTATAATTTATTTATTTATTTTTTTTATCAAAATTATAAATACAAAAAAAACGTCATCAAAAATTAATATTAATTATAATTAAAGTAATTATTATTTTGAAAACTTAGAATAGTTAAATGCATCAATATAAAATAATTAAGTTATTACCTAAAGAAAAAACAAAAAATTATGATTATATTTCATAAAATAATATAAACAACTTAAATTACTATATTTATATATAAAATAAAAATAAAAGTATTTTTATTTACTTCTTATTTTTCAGGAAAACTTCAAAATGTGTTTTATTTTTTTTTAAAAAATGGTTAAAAATTACAGAAAGAGTTACCCTTTCATTTTTTAAACAAAATTATAAAATTATAAAATAACTATATTTTAAAATTAAATTAATACAGTTATATGTAGTAGTTTATTAAGTTTTTACATAAATTTTAACTTTTAAATGTATCATTTATTTACATTTCTTAAATATATACCAGATTTATAATGTAGTAATATTTTAAAAAAAATACTTTTTTCTTTAACATAAAACTTTTAAATTCATATTATAGATGTAATTTTAGCTGCTCTGCAAGTTTATTTATACTTTGAAAGAAGGTTTAAAATACTATTTTTGTCTTTATATATAAATGATTAATTTTAGTTTCTTTACTAATCATTTTTAAATCTAATAAACTATATAAATTAAGTTTAATTAAAACTATAATATTATAATATAATAAAGTTTTTATAAAAAAAATTATTTTAAAAGTTTTTATAAAATTAAATTATTTTTTTTTATTTTTCTAATAAATTTATTTGCAAAAAAAAATTATATTAGTATTATTGTTTAAAGCAAAATGAAGGACTATATATTTTTATATAATGTAATAACCATTATGATCATGTAGCGGTTATATGTCTTAAATTTGATTAATTAATAATAAATAAATAAACAATACATGTAATACAGCATACATATGTGATTACTATTTATACTACTATTATTGACTACTAAAAAAAAAAATAAAAATAAAATAAAAATATATGCTTTGGATTTAAAATAATTTCTATTATATATTATAAATAAAAAAATATATATATTATATATTATATTTTTATATTATATATAACAAATTTATTTTATAAAACTAATAATTGTATATTAAATTTATTTTTATAATATTAATTAACTATATACAGGCCTGTTTATAACAATTTTGGCCAGAATTATGAGAATCTTGACTGTAACTATATGCAAACATGGGGCTTATTTTTGGAGAAATATGGTATTCCTAACTTTAATGATAAAAATACTGAGAAAGTGACCATGATACCATTTTTTTTTTTGGAAGCATTAAGCATCAGTGCATCGATATTGCAAAATCACATGTACTACATGTACTTCGTCATTCTGGTTATTTTACCGATCACCCCATATGGCTGAGATGAGGTCATATGTATACGGACGGTGAGACTGTGTGACAAAGATGGGGGTTTTTTTTTGACGTTAAAAAATTTAGAATAAAAAATGACCCATAAAAAAGGGATTCTTATTAATTTAATCTAACTATAATGCGAGATGATCTATCTTTCGGATAATTTATAGTTGAAATGTTTTCGTACTTGGGAAGTTTGAAACAATGATCACCACAATTAAATTTAAATTTAAATAATACCATATCACTATATGATATTTATCATACGATAATATATACGATAACATTTGGAAATAATGTTCATAAAAAGGAATATCATGATTTCTGTAATACCGCCGGGAAACTTATATTTAATAATGCTTCCATAGTTGTCGAATAAATTGGGTTAGATCAGATTAATGTCACATCATATGTGGCTAAATGCAGTATTTATACTTGTTTAAAATTCATTATAAAATCTCCTTTTTTAATAAATCTCTTCCCAAAACCTTTTTTTTTCTTCCATATTTTTTAATCAGAGATGAAAACCGATTTATTTTCAGTATTATCAAGGGATTTAAGCGAATTATTTAATGATCATGAAGAACAAAATGTTGTGATACAAATTGGAGATGAAATGAATCATAAAGAATTTCATGCTCATTCGATTATTTTAAGAGCAAGATGTAAATATTTTAAATCAGGATTATCTTGCGATTGGGTAAAACGAGAAGGGAATCGAATTATTTTTAAGAAACCTAATATTACTCCAAAAGTTTTTGAGGTTATCTTGAAGTATGTATTTGATTTTTTTTAAGTCAAAAAACTTTTTTTAATTTTGATTTTTATTTATTTATTTTTTTTTTTCATAGGTATATATATAGTGCTACTATAGAGTATGAAAAATATGATGTGATGCATTTGTTGGATGTGTTGGTAGCAGCCGATGAATTATTGTTATCGGAAATGGCAGATTCGATACAAGAATATTTATTAAACCATAAAGCGGAGTGGTTACAAAAGAATTTTACGAAATTATGGAGAAAAAGTCGAGAATTTGATTGGTGTGGTAAAGTACAAGAATGTTGTCAAGCGGTAGTATGTAATGAACCACATTGTTTATTTGAATCACCAGAATTTTTAACATTAGAAGAAAACTTAGTTATCGCATTTTTGAAATTAGATAACTTAATAATGAAAGAGATTGAAATTTGGAATTATTTATTAAAGTGGGGTAAAGCACAAATTCCACCAAAAGAGGATGGAAGTCCAGCAATCGATGATGACGAACATAAATGGAGTAAAGAAAATATCAAAGCATTAGGTGAAGCATTAAAAGGATGTATACCACATATAAGATGGTTTCACATTGAACCAAGTGAATTATTTAATAAGATTTGGCCATTAAGAGAAATTTTTCCTCCAGAACTACTGGAAGAAATTTTTAGACATCATTTTACTCCTGAATTACCAATAGATTCTTCTACATTTGTTTATTATAAACCACAAAGACCTCTTCCATTCGAATCAACCATATTACAGCAACATCACATTGCTGAATTAGCCAATTGGATCGATCGTAAAGAAGGAAAAAATCTTTATACATATTTTACGATGCCATATAATTTTAACCTACTTGTGAGGGGAAGTAGAGACGGTTTTAGCAGTGGAACTTTTCATGATAAATGCGATTCGAAGGGTGCAAGTATAGTAGTTATGAAAGTTAGAGGTACCAATGAAATTTTAGGTGGTTATAATCCTGTTCATTGGATGACAGGAAATGGACATCTTACGACCGAAGATAGTTTTATATTTAATTTAGGTAAAACTGGTGACAAAGCTGAAGAGAGATCAACAGAATCAACATCATCTTATACATGGTATAATTTAAATGGAATTAAAATTAGTAGGCCAAGAAGACCCGAATACGCTGTTAGAATTAAAGATAGAACTTGTGGACCTTGTTTTGGTGATAAAGATTTATGGATGACAAGTAATTTTAACGAAGATGAAAATTGTTCAGCTGTTAAAGATGATTATGATTTTGAAATTGCTTCTACAGAAAAATTTGCAGTGGATGAATATGAAGTTTTTCAAGTTTTAAAGAAAGTGGTTGTTAAAGATGTAACTAATTCTGTTACGAAGAATAATAATGAGGACGGAAGTTTAACTGAAAATTCAACAGGAAGTGGTGATGCCACATTGGATGGAACAAATGACAGAAATGAAAGTAACATGAATGATCTTATTGATAATGCAACAACAACAGATGATAATGATAATAACGATAATTCAAATAACATTGATACAATTGATACAATTGATACAAATCAACCGAATCCGGATCGACCAACCCTGTAGATAATCAAGACACGTTTTAAGTAAATATATTTATTTATTTATATAATTATATCTCATTTTATTTATTTTAATAATTTCACGCTTAAAGATTGATAAAATTATATTTACCGGAGGCGAAAAAACATTTTTGATTTCTAAATCTAAAGTATTCTTTACTCGTACATGAAAAGATTTTTTGTAAAATAAAATAATATAAAATAAAATAACCAAGTAATCTAAAGCTTGCGTAAATATTTACTTTACTAGTACGTCAAAATCACATGTCCAAATGCCATTTGTCCAGCACTCTATCTTATATGTACCATGAATAAGCATGATACTAAAAATATTTTTTGTCCTGAACATTTGGCACTATAAAGCAAAGCATCAATGAAGGCAATATTTTTTCCAAAATATGCAAATAAGGCCCTGAAACTTATTTTTTTTTCAATTATATTACGTTTTACAAATAAATGAATTATTTACTAATCCACTTATTATTACTTATTTGTGAAAAATACAGAAATCAAGTTTTGTTTTTACAGATAATAAATTTCGAACCACAAATGACCAAAGGGTCTTTATGAAAGAGAAATGCATCGTAATTTACCATAAAGTCCTACTATTTATTATTCTCGTTTTATCAGTTTTGTAATTATTGACGAATGTAAAGGCAGGGTTTGATTGGTAACAATCATTTTATTCTCTAACAAATTATGGATTATATTCATAATATGATGCCTGTTCCTGTATTTATATTTTTATTTTGCAAAGTAGTAAGTAGTAGTAAAGTTTCAAGTGAATATTTTCCTATTCTATGCATTTTTTGTGTCAAGTTTGCATATTTCGTTTCAATTAACAGATTTTTATTTAAAAATTATATATTATTATTGCTTTTTAATTATTGATTTACTTTTCGGCATAGATCAATGATAGTGTATAACCGATTATCTAAATTAAAAGAATAAACAATTATATGAGTATACTGAAAGGACTTACTATAAATAGTCCCCCCAATAATTTTGCTAGAAAATGATTATTATATTCCGAATCTCGCCAATAACATCCACCAGTTTTTCAGAAAAACATGTTAACTGAGATTGAGTTCATTGGTACAAACCCGATTTTCATTTCACGACAACCAATAATTACAATATGCTAACATGGACCGTATTATACCCGTAGTTAATAATAGGACAAAATACATTATTAAATGCTAAAAAACAAAAATTGGTAAAAGAGGGAGTTGTAGAAAGATATAACTTACCGGGAAGACCATCTGCAGCTATGAAAGATCTGAATATATGGGATAACGTCCATGATAGCGTTGAATTTGGAGCTGCTCATGCTAAACACAGAAAAGTGTTTATTAAAGTACGTACAATAAAGCATCTGCGCGAAACTCTAGAAGAAAAATATAATAATTACTTGTCTCGGCAATTCTTATCGTTTGCTGCATGTCATCATCATCATTCAGCAAAGTCAAGCATTAATTAAACTTGTACTCGATATAACTTGAATCAGTGTTATGAGTCTGTTATGAGTCTAAAAAATTATTGGTTCAAACTCAATTGACTTGACTCATTCAAAAATGGTAATTATTGATTATGTCATCTGATTTGATCGTTAAACTCCCCGAGAATTTGAAGGGTTAAACAAGTCGAAGGAGTCGTTGGAGGCGTCTGTTAATTGGACTGAACTATCTAAGTGGATTGAGGCACGAAGAGCATGAGGAAGTGAACGAACTTACTCAAAGATCAGTTGGTAAGTCCCTGATTTGTGTTATACTTTGATCAGCAAACTCGAACTTATTGATTTTTAAGGATCCGGACAAAGTGACGCTGTCAATGACAGAAAACATATTGATGGGGGGAAACTTTTTACAATAGTTCTGAGCCAAAGAGAGAAAATATAAGAATTTAAAACTAAAAAAAAAATATTATAAAATATTTTTATTATAACAAATAAAGCTTTTATTCAAAGTGGAAAAATTCCTTTTCGTTTCTTTTCATTAAGAAAAATAATGTGATATATCAAGCAATGTTTTATTTCAATAATGTCACCAAAAGCAACAACGGCTAATACATAATACATAAGTAAATTTAATAAAGTCATCAAAGTCATCACAATTATTCGCTCAATTTCTTTCTTCATACCTTAGGAACCAATCACGAAAATTATTTAATTTGTGTATTACGGTAACAAAAATTAAGGTTAAGGATATCATTACTATTTATATCAGAACTGATAATAGTAATAGCTTTAGTACCTGACACGAGGTCCAAAGAAAAAAGTTTATTTTATTTAAATGTTCTCTTCAACTACAGTATGTTGTTTATGCAAACAAACAAAAAAAAAACTTTAATTCCTGAATTAGAAATTAAATTAGTCGTACTATATAATCTTTAAATTCTTAATTTGTACGATATGATATTTGTTCTGTCGACGAAATATACGATCGTGTAGAGCGATTTTTTTCAGTTACAAATTTATGATTCGTTAAAATAACAATAACTAAATCGATGATTTTTTTTTGTTTATAGAGTATTATATTTAACGAAGCGATCTAGATAATCTTTTATGAACGATTACTGTATAAGGGAAAAAACTTGTATATAACTTGTTTTCAAAGAATTTTTTAACTCCTTTTGAAAGGAGAAAATTATTTCCTTATTTTTTATTCTTTTTTTAACCAAAATCCTACTCCTGAAAATATGAAACAACCTAATTTTATTTCTCCGTCTCCTTCTCCTAACACGGAATCTATAATGAAAACACAATCAAAAAAAAAAAAAAAAAAATTCAAAAGGACGAACA
Organism: Glomus cerebriforme; assembly: GCA_003550305.1. NCBI lineage: Eukaryota > Fungi > Glomeromycota > Glomeromycetes > Glomerales > Glomeraceae > Glomus > Glomus cerebriforme. Next base: position 273,123 of record QKYT01000055.1, on the reverse strand, counting down.
ATAATCTTGATATACCAAATTAACGAGTGCGTAAAAGAAATCTGTATCAATGTTTTTTTATAATCCGTAGCATTAATGCTTTGTGGCGCAGCGTTCTTTAACAATTAACTGGTATTTATTAAATTTATACACTCAGAAATACATCAGGCATTGGGAATGAAAATATATATTACATGTAACTTTTTTTTTACATACTAAAAAACTAAATTGAATTTATTTAAATACAAGGAAAAAAAAGAAAAAGAATTTAAAGAATAATTTACAAAAATAAATAAATAAATAAAATATAATATACAATATACAATTGCAACTCTCTCTTTTAAAGTGCAAATTTTCATTTTTTGATAACTTTAAAAACTTCATACTCGACAATCGAAAATTTACGATGTTTGATAATTGGAGCTTCATAATCATCTTCTTTACAACTACAACTATCCATTTGATCAAAATTACCTTGCATCCAAAGATCTTTATCACCAAAACAAGGACCATAATTTTCATCCTTGAGAGTGATTGCATAATTAGATCTTAATACTCTGCTAATTTTAGCATCTTCTAAACGACCTCTATTACCAAAAGAAAATAAGAAACTATCTCTCGTTTCTAAATGACCAGTTCCAATTTGCCATTTAATAGGATTATATCCACCAATAATTTCACCTGAAATTGCAATTCTCATTATAACGAAAGTAGGACCTTGATCATCACATCTTTGATGAAATGTTTGTGCATCAAAACCATCTCTCGTTCCTCTTATTAATAATTTAAATTTATATGGTAAATCTACTCCACTATAAGTTGGATATTCTTTTCTATCAATCCAATCTGCAATACGAGACATTTGTTGATGTTCAAGTAAAGTAGAATTTCCTCTTGGTGTATTTACTCCAAATGTTGGTTTACTTCCAGGTTTTAAATGACATCTAACTATGTCATCTTCTAATTCTGGAGGTAAAATTGCTCTAAATGGCCAAACTTTATCATATAAATCACTTGAACTCATTTGAAAGAATCTAACTAAACAAATACATTCTTGTAAAGTTTGTGCTAATGATTGAAATTCTTCAGTGCCCCAATCTCTTATATTTGCACTAAAAGAAGAATGTTGTGCTAATCCCCATTTAATAACTTGTTCCCATACTTCATCTTCTGCCATATCTAAATCATCTCTTTTTAATATTGGTATTAATAAAGATTCATCTAATGAAAGAAAATTCGCTGATTTAAATAATAATTCTGGATCAGATGATATAGTCGCTAATATAAATTCTCTTAATTTTTCACATGATTCATGAGCTAAACATGTTTGATAAATTTTTAAAATGTAAGAATGTAACCATTCATTTTTCGTTTCTACTAAATGATCTTGAATAAAATCCAATAAATCATTTAACAATAGTTCATCGGATGCTGCTAATATCTCCAATATTTCTGTAATATTTCGATCGGATAATGTAATAGTTCCACTATATATATAACTAAAAAAAAAAAAATATACATGTTTTAAACTTTTTTTTTTTTTAAAAAAAAAAATCATATTTTATCATAATACTCACTTGAGTATGATTTCAAAAATTCGAGGAGAAATATTAGGTTGTCTGAGAATATTATCATCACCTTCTTTTCTAACCCATTGTTTAGAAAGAGCTGTACGAAAATATGATGACCTTGCGCGAAGAATTAATGAATGCGCTTGAAAGATTTTTTGATTATGACCTTCTCCAACATAAATTGCAACATTATATTCTTCAGAATTTTCAAGTAAATTAATAATATCTTTAGAAAATATTGAAAGTAATTTCACAGACATGATTTGCAATCGATAAGAAAAAAGACGATGATTTATTTATAAATGAACAATCTAAAAATAAAATAAAAAAAAAAAGAGAGAGAGAAGGAAGGAGAGAAATTGAAAACCATGCAAATATTTATACAAAAAAACATGTAAACAAAATTACGCGCTCAGGCATTTAATACATATTATTATACATGCTGCACATGGTAATACATTTGCACATAATAGTTTTGAGTAGTCCGGATATCGCCCCGATCCTTTTAGAATTCCACGGATCGGCAAAATCGAATAACCATATCTTTTGTGTAAAAAGGATTTACTTTACATTTTTTTGGTGTAATTGCTTATTGTTAAGAATAATACATTTAATCGTGAAGATATTGTGATGATGACCGAGTTGCGCAGCAAAACTATGTCCATTTATAGTAAAAGAATATCATTATAAAATCTTTTGGTCATGGGACTTAAAGACTATCCATTTTGCACAAACAAAAAAAAAAAATTAGTACCATTAGTTCAAACCCGATAGCCGATCATTTTCTAGTCGAGAGAATGAAATTTTTTACATAGAGTACCTTCGCGGACATCTTGATAATGATTATCGCCGATCTATCGATTTAATTTATTCCGTTAGAAGAAATGGAAATAAACTGTTATCGTTAAATCATTCTCACGTAAAAATTTTGTCATTAAAAAATTTTTTTTTTCATAAATTATTTTTTTTTTTAAAAAAAAAATAAAAGGTTAAAAAAAAAGAATCATCATGTCTACTTTAGCTACTTGTATTTTTTGTAAAATTATTAAACGGGAAATACCTTCTACTAAGATTTTTGAAACTGATCTTAGGTAAAATTTTTATATCACAATAAAAAAATTTCTATTATAATTATGAACAATAGAACTAAATTTATTATAATAAAAAAAGTTATGCGTTTTTGGATGTTGGACCATTATCTGAAGGACATACGGTAAGATAAATTTGATAATCTTTTTTATAATTAATTTACAATAATTTACAATTGATCTTTAAAAAAATTAATATAATTTACATATTATATATATATATATATATATTTTTAGCTTATAATCCCAAAATGTAAGTAATTTAATTACCAAACAAATATACCGTAATTTATATTTAAATTTAATCATTTCCTCGATAAATCTTTTTAAATCTCTAATAGATCATGCTAAATTCTTACATGAATTACCTGACGAAAATTTAGCCGATTTATTACCTGTAGTAAAAAAAGTTGCTGTTGCTACTGGTGCTGAACAATATAATGTTTTACAGGTAAGCATTTTTCTTATTTTTACGATATTCATGTTAATATATTTATTAATAAATGTTATGTATTTCATAAACAGAATAATGGACCGCTTGCTCATCAGGTAAATCGGTATATTTATTTTCTCTATTATTATTTATTGATTTTTCTCCTATTTATTTTTATTTATTTATTTCCGAAATATTAGGTGGTTGAACATGTACATTTTCATGTTGTAAGTATAATAAATGATTTTGATTTTTTATGTCTCATTTAATTAATTTTTTGTAACTTCCCCTTATTTGTTTCTTAACAAAAATAAGATACCAAAACCAAATGAAACAGAAGGTTTAGGTATTCGTTGGCCAACTAAAAAACCTTCCCTTGAAGAGTTAGAAACTGTTGGTAAAAAAATGTTAGAGAGATTACAATGATATTTATTATTTAGTTGAAGAATGACGTAAAAAATGACTTTATGTAAAATAAAAATGAATAAAATATTATTAATAAATTCACTATAAAATAGTTATCTATACTTATTGTATGCATGAAAATATATTTAAATTATGTTGTATTAAAAATTTGAGTTTGTCTCAAACAGTTGTTCAGGGACCCACCCCCCATATCCCCTGACCAAATCATCATCATGCATACATAAATAAAAATATTTATTAGCTAATACAGTAATATATTACAATTTCTATTATCTATTCACTATTAAGTTATTAAGTTATATAATATTTATATAATATTTATTTATTTATACAAGATTATAAAATATGTACTATGTATATTAATGTTATTTTATTATTATTATTATTATACTTATTCCCCTTCATTCTTTTTAATTGATAACCATTCATAAATCCAACCTTTAGCTTTTTCTAAAATTTCATTTACATCATCATTTTCCATCAACTTTTTTAATGCTCTATTAGCTTTTTCATAACACATTTCACATTCTTGTTTAAAATCTTTCCATATAACTATCTCTAAATAAGCAATTGATATACTTGTACACCATGTTTCATCATCATATTTTGAAGGTTTATCTTGCATAGGATTATTTTTACCAAAAAATGAATAAAATTGTGATGTTGGTCTAAATATTCCATCAAATGATTGAAAATTTAAAATTGTCATTAATCCATCAAATGATGCAATTTTTGGATCAAATTTTTTATCATCATTTGTTGTCATCATCGTTGTTAATGTTGATCCTTCTCCTAATTCTTTTTTTATTTCAAATCCAAAGAAAGGTTTTGGTTCTTTAATTGTATTATTATTGGTTTGTAATATGGTTGGTGTCGTTCCTATAACTCCTAAACCAGTAGTTGTAATTAAATCATTAATTTTTGAAGGAGTGAGTGATGGTGTAACAAATAATGATGAAACAGCAGAAGATGGAGTGACAAATAATGATGGGATGGGAGAAGTTGTATTAAGACTATTAAATAATGATAGAGTAGAAGAATTTGTATTAAGACTAAAAGGATTTGGATTTGGTACATTAATATTAAATGGTAATGTATTTTGAATTTGTGTTGCAAATTTTCCTAAACCTCCTCCAAGAGCTACTAAAGATGGTTGAGATTGTGTTAAATTAAGATTACTAAACGATTGAGGTAAATTAAATGACCCAAATGATGGTTGTGATTGAAATAAATTAAATGCTGATTGAGGTTGCGCTAAACCATATCCATAGTTGGTCGGTGTTTGTATAAAACCAAATCCACCATAATTTGGTTGTGATTGCACAAGATTTAACCCTCCAAATATTGGTTGATTTGAAATACCATTAAGTCCATCAAATGCTAGTTGAGACGGTGCCAAATTGAAATTTCCATAAGTAGGTGATTGTCCACCAAACCAAGATTGATTTACAGAGCCAAAACCTCCAAATGCAGGTGCTTGCGCTGTAACTACTCCAAAGCCAAATCCTGATTGTTGTGATGGCGATGCTAGGAACCCTCCAAATGCTGGTGATTGCGTAGCAGACAATCCAAAACCAAATGTTGGAGCCTGTGTTGCTACTGTTCCAAATGGCGAAGCTTGTGTTATAGGCGTAAAGCCTCCAAATGCTGGCGCTTGTGTAGCAGGCGCTCCGGCTTGTGTTGTAGCAGTTCCCAATCCTCCAAATGCAGGCACTTGTGCAGCAACTGCTCCAAAACCAAATACCGATGCCTGTGTTGTTACTGTTCCAAATGGCGAGGCTTGTGTTATAGGCGTAAAACCTCCGAATGTTGGCGCTTGTGTAGTAGACGCTCCGAAACCACCAAATGCTGGTGCTTGCGTGGTAGACGCTCCGAAACCACCAAATGCTGGCGCTTGTGTAGCAGACGCTCCAAAACCACCAAATGCTGGCGCTTGTGTAGCAGATGCTCCGAAACCACCAAATGCTGGCGCTTGTGTAGCAGATGCTCCAAACCCACCAAATGCTGACGCTTGTGTAGCAGATGCTCCAAAACCAAATGCCGGTGCCTGTGTTATCGGTTGTGTGGCCGCCCCAAATTGTGTGACTTTTCCGAACAAACTATGACTATTTGATGTATTTGATGATGATGATGATTCTCCTAAAGGATTTGGGACTTTTCTCTTAAATAAAATAACTTTATCGGTATTTTCATTTTCTTCATTCACATCTTCACGTTCATCAATTGCTAGAAAACTTTGAAAGAAAAAAAAAAAAAGAAATTAATAAAATTATCAGTAAAGGAAGTAAAATCACCAAATTTTTTTTAGAATACACATACCTTGTATATTTTGAAACAAGATTAAACGTTTTACCTAATGTAACAATTTGTTTTCTTATAATAGAAGCAGGAACTGGTTTACCACGAAATTTTGGATGATTATGTATATAAGAAGTACCATCTTCTAAATTTTGAATAAGTTTCCGGGCAGCTAAAGTATGAATTTTTGATCCTTTTAATACAATTGGATCAACAGGTATTTCAAGTTTCATAGGTCCATCTTGAGACATTGCAGATAATATAATATTCTTCCTAGCAGTAAAATCTTTGGGCATCATACAATAAACAATAAATCTAACTCCAGAATAAATTTGAGGAATTTCATAAGGAGCTTGACGAATAATTAAATCATTGACAAAATCATAACTTGAAGGTCTTTTAGATGAAGATATTTCATCATCATTAAAAAAGCTTATAACAGGTTTGTCATTAATTTTTTTTGAATCATCAGAAGAATCTTCTATAATATTATCATCATCATCACTCCAAGTAATTTTATAATCTTTAATTGGAGATTTAATACCATTTTTTAACATTCCCAATAATTTTATATCCATCCTTTCAGAATTAGTAACAAATTGAGCATAACCTTTACCAGAACGAGCTAAAGATTCCACCAAATTTGATGAAACATTATTACCAATTCCAAGAGCAAATAAACGTAAATTATCTTCATATTTTTTAACATTATCTTTAACTAATTCTGAAATTTCTTCCACATTCCAAACATTTCCATCTGTCATAAGAAAAACTGCAGTTGGCAAATTTGTCCTTTTATTCTCAAAAACCCATTTTAATACTTGATAAATTTCTGTTCCACCATAATTTGCCGTCAAAGTACGAGCAAGTAAAAGAGCAGCAGATAATGAAGAAGGAGAATTTGGTTCACTTTGTTTAAAAAGAGGATCAAAACGTTCTCCAAAAGAAACAATATTAAAATAACAATCTTCTGGAAGAGATCGTAATAATAATTCAAGTGCTGATGATGCTTTTCTTATCGATGATCCATTCATTGATCCAGATCTAAAATAATTTTCATAATATTTATTATTTTTTAAAAAAAAATGAATAATAAATTGTTATATTATGACTTACCTATCTACAATAAAAATCAATTCCGTTAATATTGGATTCATTGAAAATTTAGGAACTAAAGTTAACATAAGACAGTTTGTATCTTTTTCTGAATCATATTCAATAAAAGCTCTTGGTTGATCAAGACCTAAACTTTTTATAATCAATATAAAATCTGTATTCAAATAATTTATTTGTTCTCCTAATGTAACCCTTGCAACTTTAGGATTTCCATCAACATTTACTTCACAAGAAATAAAATGTGAAGGAGATTCTATATTAGTTATTACTGATGTCATTTTACATTCTACCAATAATGATAATTCATATTTTATAAAAGAATTAAATAAAAATCCGGTATTTTCTTGATAATGTACATTACGTTCAACACCATATTTTGGTGCTATGGCTGTAGGTAATATGAAACGAATTTTTTCCGTCTCTGCATCATGTTTAAGTTCTATTACATAAGAAATTCTTACTATAATAATTTGTCCTTGTAAAATATTTCCAACAGAACATTCAAATATATCAGAATGATGTTCTTCCAATAAAAAAGCACCATGACCTTTCTAAAATAATAATAATCATATAATTTAGTAATTAATTAAAATAATAATAATAATACTAATAATGATTTAAGGGAGAGGAAAAAAAATACTATAATTTATTTGCCTCGGTAGTATTGTTATATTCTATTACAGCTTCCTGTGCTTCTTTAACGACACCCTGAACTTTTTTACCATCAATTTCCACTTCGAAAGCACAAACAGCTGCAGATTCACTAATTGGAAATTTATAAGTGGCTTGAATTATATCGGTTTCAACATTCTTATATGTTTGAGTAATCTTTACTGCGGATGTTTTTTTTTTAAAAAGAAAAAGAAAATATTAATTTATCAATGTTATTACAAGATTGAAAATAAATTCGAATGTGTACTTTTTCATCATGATCTTGTGATCTAGAAAATCATGAACCAAAAAGCTCACCTTCAGCTATCATATCAACAACTAAAAAAGAAAAAATTTAATCAATTTAATTTTAAACCAAATAAAAATATTTTTTAAAAAAATCAATTTATATTGTTTTTTTTTTGCGTACCATAAGCTTCAACTGAAACATTTTGTAGAGGAATCGGTAATTGTTTATGAGTTAAACCAAAAGACATTTCGTTAAAAAAGATTTTCTGATGCGGAAATTTTTTTTATTGATAATTTTCCGAATTTCCGTTATGTACGGAGTACCTAGGAGAGTACAAAAACATATCACGTGAAAATTGATATAAGCCACATGGTCAATTGGATATTGATAGATGATACTATTTTTTTTACAAGAGAATTCACGAATGGGCATTTAAATAACAGCATTTAGGTTACCAAATAGAGTAACTATGAAAGAGTAATGGATTCTTGACGCAGTTTCTTAAGGAGCAATGTTCAATGTTTATAGATTAAGTTGATAGTTTAAAACATGTAATTTGTAAATATTTAATATATTTTGTCACACAGACTCTATAAACAATGTATATATGTGTACGAAATTTAATCTGGGATAGAAAGAAATATAAATATTTCCTTCCTTCACAATGATAAATTAATTTATTTATTTCGCGTCTTCCTCATCAAAAAACCTGGCAGATAAAATCCAGAGAAAAATGTATTTTATCCCTGGCAAAAAATCATAAGACCAATTTTCCAATGGATTAAGAAATCAATATAAATAAACAAACAAACCTTTAATTAATAATAAATACAAATTATTTAAATTATTTAAAACATGTGAAAAAATCTTTGTAGTTTGTCGTATTCTGTATCATGTCCCATGATTGATGAATATTCCATTTTTAGTGACGATCCGTTATCTTTTGATTATTTCAATGACTGATAATAATGGTATTTTCTTTTATAAATAGGACACTTTATCGTATTTTGTTAAAAAACATCTTTCACTTTACACAATTATTCTAATGGCGTTATCTGAATATAATAAATGTAAAAAGCATTTATGTGGTTGTCAACGATATCTACAAAAAGAAACCACACTGGATGAATGTTTTTATTGCAATCACAGTATAGGATATCATGAATCAAAGACATTTAATATCATCGAACATCCTTTTGGTTCATGTAACCAATTTCAATGTGGATGTCAACGTTTTAAGACCAATCAAATTTTAGAACCTTTACAGCCTTTATTATGTATTTATTGTAATCATTTTAATGGATTTCATAGTGACCCACCTAACAATAATAATAATAACTATTCTAATTCTGATAACAATATTAATATACCTCAGACTTCTCCTTTTACCCATACTAAAAACAATAAAAGTTTTGCTGAAGATAATACGGTTTCTCGAGTAAATACTACACCCACTACTATTAGAAAACGACGTGACTACATTCCCCATCCTTATAAAACAACCGATACAAAACGTCGTGCCGGTAGAAATCCTGCAAATGGTTTAAAAATAAATACCATAATTTGTCTTAACCAGGAAATACCAAATAATATTCCAAAATCAGGTTCACCTTTTTGGAATGATTTAAATTCTCAGAATATGATAAAAAATAATGTTGAAATTTCTAGTAAATCCTCATCCACCGAAATTTACAATTTGATTTCTAATTTATTTTCGGATTATTTGAACGGGAGAAGATGGTGTTTATTAAACGGTAGTTCTGGTAAATTAAGAAAAGTTGGATATGATGTAAATATTAATAATTTATTTATAACCACTTTTTGATGATCTGCGAAACCTAATTAAAGGTATTAATTTATTTTATTTTAGGAAATAACATACGATTTAATTAGAAATAATATAACTAAAACAAAAAAAATGTATATCGGTATGTATAAGTTTTAATATAATAAAATATTAGAATCATTATAATTTATATTTATATATTTTTTTAAAATAGCTCCCGATATTTTTGATATCGGATCAAATCCTCCACCCGTGCCTCAGTCATTTGATGTTTTTAATGGCTATAATGTCTTTAATGGTGATGATACTGGTATTCCAGGTAAGCAGAAAAAAAAAGTGCATTAATTTTATTTCTGCTTTTGAATTTATTATCAATAACTTCTTAATATAAAAATATTTATTAGAATTAAATCAACTTCCCTTAAATAAATTTATGCTGTATAACTGTAAATATTAAACTTGAGAAATACGCGTTCATTTTGGGTTATATTTTACTTGATCAGTTCTAACCCTAAAAGGATATAAAGATCTCCGCTTAGAAGATGTAGTAACCTTTTATGATTTTATCATCAGTAACCCCCTTGTAATATAACACCCTTGAATAGTTCAATCACAAAAGCTAACATTAAAATAAAACAAGCCGAAGCTAGTATATGATATAATAATTCTGGTCAGGTTATGGTAATTTCTGGTCGAATTTTTTTCTTGAATAGTACCCGGTAACCCGATACTAATATCAGCGCTCTATGGTACCAGTGTAAATATTTCGGAAAATATGCACGTTGATGATAAGAAAGATATATTAAATTTATTGATCGATCAGTTTGAAATATTATGAGCAAAAATGAGCCAGGTCAGATTTTTTAAAATGGGCATTTATCATAAGAATATTCAGTGGTATTAAATCCAAACATTTGGCCAAGGCTCATACTATACTAATATTCATTTTAGCATATTTAGCAATTTTACATTTGTTATGAGTAGACAATGCCAAAAAGTTTTTAATTTAAACAAACTTTAAAATCTGGAAATTGTATTGTTATATTAAAAAATGCATTATTATTAAAATCAAGTTAAAATAATTCTAATAATTAAGGTTGGCCAATCAAATTCAATTGGTTCAGAACTAGTGTTTGGATCCAATTGCAACATTTGTTGTTTTATTATACGAACTGTATACACAATAAAGTTTATTAGATATTTAGGGCGTGAAGCAATCCAATAATTCCTTCCAAGAATATTAATTACCTTTTTGGAAGTTTCTATGTTTCTATTTCACGGATCATCTAGGATAAAATTTTTATTTTTTAGATTCCTCATTGATAGATTATAACAGGTAAGATGAAAGAAAATAATTTTGATTATGACTCATTTCATGACGAATCATCCGGTAATTAGATAACATGTCATGCATAGAGACCTTTGTATGTAGCGTATGCTGCTTTTTTATTTTTGTACGTATGGTTGCATTGTGTGTACGTACATACGTAAATATTTAATTATATTGTTATTAAATAAAAACGTACGTATGTATAAAAGAAATCATAAGACCAAACATACATACATAGTTTTTTTTTAAAAAAAAATAGAGATTAGTATTACCATATCAAGATCCAAGTGTCATAATTCCAAGAGAAATTACCTACAGTGACACTTCGAATTTTATCTTTTATATATAAACTATTTGAGATATTTAGATATTTTATTTATTATAAAAACATTTTGAAAAAAAATGAATTTATACTGCTAAATATAAACTTTATTTAGAATTAATGAATTAACTAGATTTGAAGATGTAAAATATTATTCACGATATTATTCACTATATTATTTATAAAAATGTTATATTATTATATACCTATACTGGCTATACATGTAAACTAGTATACGTACGTACAAATGGACGCATGTCATATTACACAACTATCAAAATCAGCGTATAGTGCACATCACTATATGTTACGTACATAGGTATCTATACATAACATCTTTTCTATATAATCCGAATCATCCAGGATAAAAAAAAATATTTTTTTGACTCCAGATGATCGATTAATAAATCGAGTATAAAAATATCATCGTGTTTTTTATCCCAAAAAAATTTTATTACTACAATCTACCACTTTATTATGACATCATCTAAATGCAAAAAGCATCTATGTTGCTGTCAACGATATTTACAAAAAGAAACCACATCAGATGAATGTTTTTATTGCCATCATAGCATCGGATATCATAAATCAAAAACATTCGATATTGTTGAACACCCTTATGGTCCATGCAACAAATTTCAATGCGAATGTCAACGTTTTAAGAATCAAATTTTGGACCCTTTACTATGTATTTATTGTAATCATCATGATGGGTTTCACAGCGATTGGCCTATTCCTCGTAGCATCGAAACAGGAAATTCTTCTACTCATCGTCCTTGTAGTATTTTAAAAATAAATACAATCATATGTCTTGGCCAAAAAACACCAAATATTATTCCAAAAATTGGAACTCCTTTTTGGAATAATTTGAATTGTCGAAATTTGATCAAAAAGGACATTGAAGTTCCTATTAATTTCTCATCCAACGAAATATATGAGCTGATCTTTAGCTTATTTCCCGTTCATTTGAAAAATCACGGATGATGTTTATTTAATAGTAGTTCTGGTACATTAAGAAAGGTTCCATTTGATGTAAATAAAAAAACTTTTTTTTCCTCATTAATGAATTTTAAACGAATTTAATTGAACTGTTATCGATTAAAAAGATTACCATTAATGGTTATGATACTGGTATTCCTGGTAAGCAGAAAAAAAGTACATTTTAAAATTTTATTTCTACATTTACATTTACTTTAAAAGATCTAACCCTAAAAGGATATAAAGATCTCCACTTAGATGTGAATCTTTATTTTTACATTATTTTCGTAACATATTAACGGTCAATTTGAAATATTATGAGCAAAAAATACATAGTACTGTATGATTAATTTTAAAATGTTAGCATTTACTAAAAGAATATTCAGTGGCATTAAATATCACAGTAAAATAAAAGTTTTTATAAATTTAAACATCTTTAAAATCTGAAAATTGTATTATTATATTTAACAAATTAATAATCATCTGGACGGTTGGACCATAATTGCGATATGTGTTGTTTTTTATTTATACAGTTATACGAACTGTATAAACAAAAATGTTTATTTAGATAATTCATTCATGATATAGATTGGAAGGATCCAATAAATCCTTTCAAAATATCATTGATAAACCTTTTTAGGTTCATTATGTTTTAAATGACTTTTAAGAAGTTTCTATTTCAAGTAGTATCACGGATCATCCAGGATAAAAAATAATTTTTGACTTCGGATGATAGGTAATTTCATAACAGATCATCTAAGATAAAATAATTGACCCCGGATGATAGAAAATAATTCATTTCATGATGGATGAAAAATGAATGATCCCGGATGATCCTCATTGATAATGAAATAAAAGTAATTTTTGACCCCGGATGATAGAAATAATTTTGGATCATCCAGGATGAAAAAATGAAAGATCCCGGATTCATTGATAATTTCATCTAGGATGAAAGAAAATAATTTTTGATCCTATTGATTGATTAATAAATCATTGAGTATAAAATTCCATCGGGTTTTCCGTCACAAGAATATTTTTTTTCGTCTGGATTACTATAAAAATAAAAAATCTACCTTTAATACTAAAAAAAACAATTTACTATGTCATCGTCTAGTACCAAAACCAACGGCAATTCTTCTACCCGTCGGCCTCGTAATATTTTAAAAATAAATACAATTATTTTGCTTGACCAAAGAACACCAAATATTATTCCAAAAACCGGTTCTCCTTTTTGGAATAACCTGAGTTCTCGAAATATGATCAAAAAGGATATCGAAATTCCTATTAATTCCTCATCCAACGAAATCTACAACTTGATTTTTAATTTATTTCCGGATCATCTTATTGGGCAAGGATGGCATTTATTTAACAGTAGCTCTGGTACATTAAAAAAAGTTATATACAATGTAAATAAAAAACATCCTTATTTCTTCATTAATTTAATTTAATAAACGAATTTATTAAATTGTTATTTCTTTTCTTTTTTTAGGAAATTACTTACGATTTAATTAAACAAAATTTAACTAAATCTACAAAAAAAATGTATATCGGTATGTATGAATTTTTAAATTGAATTTAAAAAAAAACGTTAATAATTAACATATTTATTTGTTAAATAGCTCCGGATACTATTGACATTTCTGAAAATTTTTATTATGACGTTTCTGAAACTTTTTACATTCCCGATATTTTTGAAGATTTTTCTTATTTTAATGGTACAAATTTTTATTTTTGAATTAGTATAGTACAAAATTTTAGTTTTCTCTCTCTGTAATGAATGTTCTCTTTAATTTTAAATATGTAGGTCAAGTGATGATTTGGTATTCTTATAGTCAAATTATACAAATATGTCCGAAACCGAAAGTTCGAAACCCAGGTTCGAAACTATAGCCGAAATCCGAAAATCAGGCCGAAATCCGAAATCGGGCCGAAGGACGAAAATCCGGACGAAAACCTTTTATTATAGTCCGAAACGGCTTTTTGGAGACTTAATGGTGAGTTTTTTTTTTATTCTTTTTTTCGTTTTCTTTTCGTTTAGGGACGTTATTGACGTCCTTTTTGCTTTTTTTTCTTTAGTGACGGCTTCTTGGACTTTTTTAAGACTAATGGTAAGTT
>QKYT01000055.1:233933-244266 GCA_003550305.1 Glomus cerebriforme | reverse complement strand
ATGACTTTTTTATTAATATATAATAGTGTACATTGATGATATACAATAAAAAAATTAAGTTCATGTACTACTTCCATTAAATCATCTTACCATACTACCTTCAAAAAAGTATGATGTTTTATATTACACTTCATATGATTTTTCATGCTTTACTGTTTTATATTTACAGTCAACAATCAAAAGTATACGGATATTTTTTAAAATAAAAATTTTGTATAAAATAATATAATAAAAATAAAATTATTAAGTAAATATATTAATCTGATTGTCCTTTATTTTTTTTTTTTATATCAAAACAAGTTAATCGTATTTATTATAATTATCAAAATTTTATAAAGAATACATAATTATGTAGAGATAAATCACGAATATACCCTCTATTTAAGAAAAGCATAACTTGTCATGCAAAAAGAAGATTCAAGAGGAAAATCTTAACCAAGAATTAACTTCAATCATAATCAAACTCTTCCCGACCCTGTACCTGTAAATTATCGAAATAACTAACTAATCTATCTAATAAACCTTTGTGTAAATCTAAATTTAAATCTATATTTTCATACAATGAACTATTGTACATGTTTTCTATTAATTTTGATATTCCACAAATTTTTTTAATAACAATATTACCTTTTTTAAACCCTTTCTTGATAATCCTATGCACACTGTCTTTCCATCTAGTTGCAGAATAAAGGTCACATAAAGCAGCACTTTCTATAGGAAGGTTGAATTCGTCTAAGAGAATATCCCCAATATAGTGATGAATTTTGCATGATATGGCCGGATAAGTGGAATCTTGAAAGGAAGGAGGAGAGGCCGTTGAATCATTAAGATTTGCTTTTCAATCCTTAAACATTGCGTTTCTTGGTAATCAAATATATCTGTAAAAGGTTTGTATAAGGAAGGTGATAAGTTTGTCCAGTATTTGAAAGGTAATACATTGAGTGGATAATATCCTAGACTTTTTTGAAAGTGAAGGTGATGTGAATGGAATGTAATGAATAAAATAGTAACCAGTCCTTATAGTTGCTATCAATGCGGGTTTCAAATGTAAAGAAGGACCTGAGAAATAAGAAGAAATTGTCCATTATTCTAGTATGGTCATCTTTATCCTTAAAGAGTTGCCAGTTGGTTATGAAGATAATGAGATTGTTGATGGATTTTAATTTAACTTCTTCCCATTTGGATGAAAGGCTAGGACACCAAGTGATGTGAAAAAGAGTCTCCTGATTAACTTTACAAAAAAGCATTTATCATCAGGGAATTTAGTGGGATTGTGTTCTTTCATGATATTTAAGGTTGGTAGAGCCAAGGTGAGAAGCTTGAGTCTACGAGAGAAACTGTTGTGAATAATAGAGTAGAAACAAAGTGAATTGTTCCTTGTGAAAAATGAAGTCCATAAGGATTCCTAGTATGCAAAAGAATAAGTGTTGTCATATAAGTCAAAGTTGTAATGTGCCGTAGACCAACGGGCCACTGATTGTGCATCATGGAGCATTCTGATGAAAGCTCTGACAGATTGTTCAATTGGTTGATTATCTCAAGTTAACTGGTGTTGAATCATGCAAAAGTCGTAAAAATTGCAAGCTCCTATGTGGTAAGGGCTGTGTGATCCTTGTTTTGCAAGTAAATCGGATGCGTCATTATGAGGGTCGCCTGCGTGGCCTTTGACTTTAACTAGCTGCAAAGATAGGTACTTTTCTTCTAATAAAAACCCAATAGAAAATAAAAAAGAATGATTATTAAGTTTAAATATCTTCATACAATACTTAAACCTAAAACTATAAATCGATGTATGTTGTCTATAACAGCTTTACTATCTGTATAAATAACCAAACTACAATTCGAAGGAGTGAATAAAATCACCGTAAAGATAGCGCACAATTCTGCTTGAGTGGAGGAAGGCCAGTTGGATACACTACAACAAAAATTCAAATCTGTATTGTCTTTATCAATCCATTCAGCCCCATATGTACTTCATCTTGTAAGAAAGATAGAGACCCATCGGTGTAAATATGTATATAATCAGACAGGTGGGATTGATAAGTATTTAAAAGTGAAAGTAATCGTTCCTGAGCATCTTGGTCTTGAATAAATTTGCGTATTAAAAATTCATCCATAGACAGACAATCAGGTAAATAAATGGAAGGTAAAACTTCTGTAAAGGAGGAGGATTCGGGTGTGTCCAGTGGCTGAGGAGAGGTCTTATGACAGTAATATAGATCAGAAATAAACTCTTCAATAACTGGGGATGAATCCTGAGAGATCCTTTTGAGAAAATTCAAACATGTAATGGGTGCAGATGAAGAGAGAGGAAAAATACAGATTCCGTTCTGAATTAGTTCTTGATTGAAGTTATGTTCACTAAGAGCACATGTCTAATCAGAATAAGAATCTAATTATCCTTTATTAATTATATGTAAAAAAAATTATATATTAATAATTAATACTACGTCCATTTGCAGCAATAACCATTTCAATTCTCTGCGGCATGCTGTCAATTAATTTTTTATAATATTCTGGTGGGATATCATTTCACGCATCTTTAACATACTTCTCAAGCACTTGAATATTAGATGGTGGTGGATCATGATGACGTACTATTGCTTTCATTTCTGCTCACATATTCTCGATGGGATTCAAATTGGGGCTTTGTGCCGGCCATTGAAGCACCACAATTTTGGCATCTTCACAGGCGGCCATAGCAACTTTTGAATGATGTGACAGAGCATTGTCTTCTTGAAAAATTCTGTTACTACGTGGGAAATGCTTATCCAAAGTAGGTACGACATGATCTTAAATAATTTTGACATGAGTCTGACCTGTAACTGAACCTTTTAATGGAACAATTGGTCCAAGTCCATGCCAGGAGAAACAACCCCAAAACATTCTACTAGGACTGTATTTTACAGTAACTGCAATACAATTAGGATTCAATTTTTCTCCTGGTTCACGCCAAACCTTTTCCTGACGACCTTGCTGAAATTGTGTAAAGGTGCTTTCATCTGAAAAGAGCACACTTCTCCATTTTCTTGTTGTCCAATTTCTGTGTGCAAGAGACCATTCAAGATGAGCCTGACAATGTATTTCCATCATTGCAGGTTTGTAACAGGGAATACAGGCATGAAGTCCAACCTTTTTAAGGTTATGGCGTATGGTAATTGCAGAAACAGGTTGCTTTTTACGAGCTATCCAAACAGTTGCAATCTTTTTTGAACAAAGTTGACGATTTTTACTATTTACTTGAACAAAAGCTTTGAGTTCTTGTTGCGTTGGTGAGTTAAAAAGTGGTAGACGACCTGATTTTTTTTTTGGTGTGAAAGAGCCAGTTTTACAAAAATGTTTGAGTACATCATAAACTGCAGTTTTACTACACCCCAATTTTTTTGCAATCATATGATCCGGTTATCCGCAATTATAACCATAAATAATCGCATATCAGGTTTTTGGGGTAAGTGGTTTTATATTTGGTAAATGTTTACTAAAAAAAACACTGAGGCAGTTTTCATTATGATATAAAGCGTTAAATGACGTATTGTTTATATTATATCATTGTGTGATGATCAGCATAATTTTGGCAAATCAAAATGTCCGTATACTTTTAATCACTGACTGTATTTCAGGGATTTAATTTTTTTTAGTATTATAAAAAAAATAATTGTCATATCCTCTTGATATTACCTGTGTTACAATATGTTATATAGCTAAGATGATATATATACATCTGAAGGTGGTATGGTAAGATGATCCCCTTCTATTTAGAAAAATATTACTTATTGTACTTATATAATATAGGTCCTTAAAGTGAGAATTAAAAGTAAGATCTTTTTAGATATAAACTATATTCTGATTCTTCCCTATATCTCAATGCTAGAACTAATAAATAATTTCTTTAACTAGTTTATCCAAATCTTCTTTCAAATGAAATATCCTTTAACCAGTTTACCTAAATCTTTTCATAAACACATTAAATCTTTTAACTAGCATAAAATATTAATAAGGTTCTAGAGACTGATGACTGCTATTATTAATCTTCAGAATAAAGAATACTTATATCACTCACATTTAAGATTTTAAACTAGTATAAAATATTTTATGCATTTTGATATTATAGTAAGTTTTGTTATCATAATCTATATAATTAAAAATATTTGTATATAAATGTAATGTTTAGATTAACTGTATAAATAAATGCTCTAAAGTTTATAACCTAATCACATTATATTACATAAAATTTAAAAAAAGTAATTTTATTTTCTATGAAAATTGGATCAAATAATAATATAATATTATACAAATTTTTAAAAAAGAAAATTAATGCGTATATACCATAATTCTGAATGGAATTAAAAATTATAAATAAAATTTAAAACCTATTGTAAAGCAATAGGTAATAAACTAATATAGATTATAATTATAGTTTATAAATATGTAAATAATAAATTAATTATTTTTTTTTTTTGATAAAATGAAGCATGACTTTTTTATTAATATATAATAGTATGTATTAATGATATACAATAAAAAAATTAAGTTCATGTACTACTTCCATTAAATCATCTTACCATACTACCTTCAAAAAAGTATGATGTTTTATATTACACTNAATCACATTATATTACATAAAATTTAAAAAAAGTAATTTTATTTTCTATGAAAATTGGATCAAATAATAATATAATATTATACAAATTTTTAAAAAAGAAAATTAATGCGTATATACCATAATTCTGAATGGAATTAAAAATTATAAATAAAATTTAAAACCTATTGTAAAGCAATAGGTAATAAACTAATATAGATTATAATTATAGTTTATAAATATGTAAATAATAAATTAATTATTTTTTTTTTTTGATAAAATGAAGCATGACTTTTTTATTAATATATAATAGTATGTATTAATGATATACAATAAAAAAAATTAAGTTCATGTACTACTCTCCATTTAGAAAAATATTACCTGTCACACTTATATAATATAAGTCCTTAAAGTGAGAACTGAAAATAAGACCTTCTTAGATATAAACTATATTTTAATTCTTCCCTATACTCTAATGCTAAAACTAATAAATAATTCCTTTAACCAGTCTATCTGAATCTTCTCTCAAATGAAATACTCTTTACTCAGATTATCTGAATTTTCTCACAAATACATTGAATCTTTTAACTAACATGAAATATTAATGAGATTCTAAAGACCGACTGCTAGTATCAATTTTCAGAATAAAGAATATTTACAATATTTACATTTGGAATTTTGAACTAGTACAGAATATTTTAAGCAGAATTAAAGAAGCTGGCTATTAGTACTAATCTTCAAGAAGAAGAGATTATATATAGTATAAGAATTATAATTAAACATACAAGAAAAAAAAACATACTAAAATACCTCTATTCTTTTATTGTACCAGACCAGTTTCTAATGATACTATAGATGTTTCAGGTAAATCAAAATAACTGCTTATATTGTCTTGTTCACAATACTTATCTAAAAACTTTTGCTATTAATATATTCAGTAGTTATTTTTTTATAAAAGCCAATTCCTAATGATACTATTGGACTTTTCCTCTTGAATCAAAATGACTACTTATAGCAAAAATATACTTTAGCATTCAACTTATTCCTTTCTAAGAATCTTGATCCTTGATATACCTATTATGAAAAGAAACCATCCTGCTAATAGTCTTCCTTTTTTTTCATTTTGTTGATAAAAATTGTTATAAAGTTTGTTGAATAAAGTTATAATAGTCTTATTAAATCAAGTTCTTATAGTAATGTACCTTGATTATATGATTTTATGTTAATTTTTTTGGATTTTCTAATAATAACATATTATGTCACCTTAAGAGAGATCATTAACTGTGAAACAGATAACCAAAAGGAA
The DNA here is from genome assembly GCA_003550305.1 of Glomus cerebriforme. Classification (NCBI taxonomy): domain Eukaryota; kingdom Fungi; phylum Glomeromycota; class Glomeromycetes; order Glomerales; family Glomeraceae; genus Glomus; species Glomus cerebriforme. The sequence continues at coordinate 238,381 of QKYT01000055.1, read as the reverse complement.
TATAATAATAAAGGAACTAATCATCAATAGGTAATTAACTATCAATCAAACTTCTAATATCTCTTTACCATCCACCTAAAAGACTGTCTAACACTAATAAAAAAATATGAAGCTAAAGTATTTCAAAGTTTTTAACCCTAAAGAATGGTAGAATCTCTAACTGGATTTTATATTCTAATCCTTCGTATTCATGAGTACTTTAAAATTTGATGTCTATTTTCACACATTCATAAAATGATAATTAAAATTAAATTAAAGGGAATTTTTGTTAAACTTAAACTCCAGAAAAGACTCTTTTTGTTACACCAAGCCTATATGTTAATTTTATGAAAAATTGCTTTACTTTCAAAAAAACTTCATGTTAAATCCACTTTTGGATTTACTAAAAGTAGCCACAAGTAAAGATAGGTCCACAAATAGGCAATTGCAGAATAATTGTGATTTGCAATATTGTGAATAATTGCGGAAATTAAGGTTCGATTCTGCAATTTCAGCCGAAATTAACATAATTTTGGCCAAAATTATATATTATAAATTTATTAAGCATATCTCTGCCAATATTGAACTTTCTTCTCTGATTTTGAATTTTCCTACTCCTTCAATTTCTGACAGAATTGTTTCTCCTGTCTCTCCTATTTCTGACCATGTTAATTTTTCACATTTTCAAATTTCTCCTTCCAATTTGTACTACTATTATATTGACGGCTCTTCTGTCGTTATTGATGGTTCATCTCGCCTTTCTTGTGCTTGGGTTCAGTTTAATCCCAAAAATAATATTTTACATTCTCTGGCTGTTCCCCTCTCTTATCCTACTGCCTCCCCGTTAATTTCAGAACTAGCTCCACTAGTCCTGATTTGTTCTTTTATCCCTGATAATGGCCATTTACATATTTATGTCTGTTCTGAATGGTGTTCATTCCATTATTGACAACCCTGATTTCTCGCTAACTTCTCTCCAAGGATATTTCCTTTGGTCGATTTTTGTTAAATTTTTTACTTCTAAGAAATTATCCTTCACCATGCACAAAATTTCTTCACATTTAAACAACTTTTTACATAATTTCACTGATTCTTTGGCGCGTGCTTGCTCGCGTCATTTGGATTTTCCTATGCTTGATAAAGTTTCTTTATCTTTTTCTTCCTCACTAGTGGTTTCTTTTTTCTTTAATTCTTTAAGAATGGATCTCCCCTTTCGTAGAATTTTTGATTCTTACCTTTCTTTTACTGAATTTGTTAATGTTTTATCATTGCATTGATTTTCTTATTTAATCCCTTCGGTCTTTTTGATTGATTGGGACTTGTCCTGGTTAATTTTTAATTCTTTTGTTCCTTGTCCTGATTTGTCTCCTTCCAAAGCTCAGGAACGTCACGTCGCTTATGCCTCCTTCTGTTACAAATTACATTTCCTAGAACTCCTGACTATGGACGTTATGAATTCCCATCGCCCCTGTTATTCTCCGTATGAGTTGAACTGCTTCTTCTGCAATGCTTATCCTGAATCCTTAGCTCACCTTGTGGATTGTTCAACTCCAATTAGGGCTTCTGACTTTTCTGATGGTTCGCTTTTACCTTACACTAACTTTCCAGTTCTCTTTCAGTCATTTAAGAATTCCTTACTTGACTCAATCATCAATTCCTGGTCTAACCGCCTAAATAAAATGCTTCAGACTTTCCTTCTCACCAAGCGTTCCTCACATTACCTATTTGGCCTCCGCTTTCAGATTCTTTGAATTGGCCTTTACTTTTCCTACAAGGTTTCGTTCCACGTGGCTTTTCTTCTCACTCTTGGTTTCTCAAGAACTTCATTAAAAAATCTCATTTGCTCAGAAGTGACGAAATTACAACGCGATTTCTTTCACCAAACATGGCTCTCACGTTATTACATTATGGCTCTACGCTTCCCGCTAGAGACATTCTTATGTTACGTGCTCTCACCAATGCTGCTCGGATTTCAAGGCTCCCATCGCTGACCTCAGCCTTTGTACCAGATTTGCTTGATAATACCTTCTCCCTAGATACATCCTGGTTTAAACTTTTGGACCAAACGGTTCCTTTGATGGATCTGATAGTTCAGGATGTTAAGTTACGGCTCTCCTTTAACTTATTTTAAGGGATTGGAAGGGATACTCTCAGAATGGTTGACTTGGTGGCTACCTCTCATTGTGAAGTAGTTTATTGGATATATTGTTATGTTAGGTTTATAGTGTAGCTTTATAGATTAGTTTTTACTTTTTATAATTTTACTTTATGTAAACCAGATAATGATGAGATCCATATATTTTATTTATGTTTATTATTTGTATTGTGTTTGATTATTAATTTTATTAAATAAAATATGCTGTTAAAAATAAAAAAAAAATCTCCACCAATATCGATTAGTGAACTTAATTTTATGGTGTTCTTGGATTACCCTATGTATCATCATTTCATACTTGACAGTATTTACGTATGGCATTTTTCCTATAATAAAAATGAAAGAAAAATACGTGAGTATTATGCCCAGCCTTCTGTCTTTCTAATTGATTGGGATTTATCTTGGTTTACTTTGAATTACTTTATTCCTTCTTCTGATCTGTCACCTTCCAAAGTACAGGAACGTCGTGCTGCTCATATCTCTTTTCGTTACAAATTACAGTTTCTCGAACTCCTAATTATGGATGTTATGAATTCACGTCATCCTTGTTATTTTTCGTAAGAGTTGCTTTGTTTCTTTTGCAATGCTTGTCCTGAATCTCTATCCCATCTTGTGGATTGCTCGGCTACAATTAGGGCTTCAGATTTTCCTGATGATCCGCCACTTCCTCATACTAATTTTCCTGTTCTCTTCTTATCATTTAAAGACTCTTTACTTGATTCAATTATTATTTCATGGTCCAAGCGTCTGAATAAAGATGTTTCAGACTTCCCTTCACGTCAAGCATTTCTGTCACTACCCGTCTGGTCCTTCTTACCAGACTCTTCACAACGACCTTAGTTTTTTCTTCAGGGTTTCATTTTACGTTTCCTTACAGCCTTTTTGATCTTACTTGGATTCTCAATGATTTCCATAAAAAATCTTCTCTGTCCGGTGGTAACGAAGTTGCAACGTGACTTCTTTCATCAAACATGGCTCCCTCATTGTCATATTATGGCCTCTACGCTTCCCGCTAGAGACATTCTTATGTCACGTGCTCCCGCTGATGCTACTCGGGTTTCAAGGCTCCCATTGCCGACCTCAGCCTTAGTACTGGACTTGCTTGATAAAGCATTTTTCCATGGTAACTCCTGGATTAAACTTTTGGGCCAATTGGTCCCTCTGATGGATCTGACAGTTCGGAGTGTTAAGTTACGGCTCTCCTTTAACTTATTTTAAGGGATTGGAAGGGATACTCTCAGGATGGTCAACTTGATTGTTACCTCTCATTGCGAAGTAGTTTATTGGGTATATTGTTATGTTAGGTTTATAGTGTAGTTTTATAGATTAGTTTTTATATATTTTGTTTATGTTTATGTTTTAGTTATATTTACGATTAATTTTATTAAATAAATTATGCTGTTAACAATAAAAAAAAAATCTTTACCAATATCAATGCTAGAATAATGAAATTACCACCATTCGAATTCTCTTATTGAGACTAATCGAATAGTATAAAATTTATTAATATCTAATCATTGGATCATATTTCATTTCCAAAATTTGTTAAGTGTAGTTGTATCTCTGCCAATATTGATGTTAAAAATTTGATATTTATACCATTCGATTCATCTTAATGAGAGGATTCGAATGGTATATATTTCATTAAAATCTAATCACTAGATCTCGAGTAATTTGCGATTTTGTAATTTATATAAATCACATGATTGGAATTGTGAAATTGCGGATTACTATGCGCAATTCGATTCAAAATTCTGTAATATTGCGGATTTGTAAAAATAATTGTAGCATCATCTTTAGTCACAAGTCCTACTCATCTGTCTTATGCTTATAGAAACAAGGTATCTTAAAATATGAAATGGCACTTCAGATATTAACTTGGAATAAAATGTAAGTGATTAGAAGTTATCATGAACCTGACTTGTAAAAAAACTTGGTAAACTGGAGACTATTATCCATACTTTTTAAAGTTTTTTAGTTAACTCTAGCAATATAAAACAAATTTTCTTAAAACTAAAAGAATATTTTCTTAGTACAAAATGGCAAAAAGTGCAACTTTTCTTTCCCAAACTTCTTAGAAAAATTAGGTATAAGGATTAGTAAAAATCCCTTCTGTTAAATAATAAATTAATTAATAATAATAACAAGAAAATAGATAATAGAATTAGAAATATTAATATTATATTGGATATTTAATTATAAAAACTAAGGGATTATATTTTAATTAGGGCGTTACTATGTGACGACCCGTCGTCATGGCGACCCCTATAATTCCGGCCAAAATTAAGTGATCGGCAAAAAATTATCCTTTTTT
>QKYT01000055.1:157467-227443 GCA_003550305.1 Glomus cerebriforme | reverse complement strand
AAAAAAAAAGAGTAACGAAATACAAAAAGAATAATTATTAACATCCTAAGATTGCTCTTTTTCTCTCTCTCACTTCTCTTTCTTCTCTTTCTTCTATCGATTTACAAACAGGACATCCTTCTTTATTTCGAAAGTACCAATCGTGGTTATCACAATAATTTTCATGTTTTTTGCAAAAAGTTCTGAATGATTTTTTACATTGATGACAATGATGTTTTTTACCGGGTTTAGGCATTTTGATATGGTTTTTTTTTATTTTTATTTTTTTTTTTTTTTTATTTTTTATTGTTTTGACAAAATAAGATCGAATTTAATACAGACTTGATTATAAAGAATTAAAAAATGTGCGCTTTTTTATAACCCTTTTTTTTTTCTTGAAATTTTCGAAACTAGTGAAGATAAACTAATAACTAGTTGCAGTTGAGTGTCATTTGATGGTCCAGCTGACCAATTATTTATATGGGAAACAAAAATATTTTTGGCATATTTATGTTTCACATTTGGTAAGAAACGTCTTGATACGGAGAAAAGATAAGGGAAAAAAAACAATTAAATATGTAGAGCATGCTACTATATGAGGTAATTATTTAATTGTTCGCGGTTTTATTTTATATCCATTGATCCATAAATAAAAGCTTTTTCCACAATGAAATCTAAAATATTGACTAAACTATTACAGCTATTAATCAAAAAAAAAAAAGATGCGTCTAAAAAGTAATAATGACATATTATTTCGATTGAATTAATCAGAGAAGTTTTCAGAAGCTTTGCAAGAAATCTGCATCAAAAAAGTATGGAGTATAATTAAACTCTGAAAAAGGTTTTCATAAATATTTAAATCATCAAAAATTCAGTGTTTAGTCTAAGTTTACTCAAAGAAGCCTGGGTGTATGTTCTTGTTCTTGTTTTGGAAGCAATGAAGCAATGCGCCTTGATACAAAAGTATGATTTTCACCCTACAGTTAATGGCGTGATCCAGCAGCATAAAAATTGCCATAATTTATATTAAATCTAAAAATTTGATGTAAAATTTTTATTGGAAGGAATATATTATATATATTTTTTCTATAATAAAAATAAATTATTATTTTGCTAAATATAACTTTAATACTTTCAATTAAGATTAATAATAATATATTAAAATAAATATATACTTTATTCAAATGATTACATATTATTATACATTCTTGAAAGCTAAAATACATATAAATTCTTTAGATGTACCCAAAGTTCCAAATAAAACCCGATCATTTCGAGAACACGCCCAATGATAAAAAAAAATTAATCAATCGGCACATTTGAATAAATTCATCCACCTATATCAAACAAATATAAAATCTCCAATCGATTTGTTTATGACCCCTCTAAGCATAGTCCATGGTAAAATATTATTTATTTATTATTATTGATCGTCTAAGAAACTATCACTTGCTTATAACTTATTCAAAACTTCATTTCTCAAAAGAATCCGATTCTTTTTGCAAAAATAACTCCTAACATTAAAATTAGGAGAAGGGATCCGGTTATACTAGAAAACCATGCGAAAGATTCAACATTTTGACCAGGTACGTGAACGTTCATGCCAAATAATCCTATAAAAAAAACCTCGTAAAATAAATAAATATATTAAAATAATATATATATATATATTATCATACCTGTAATAACATTCATTGGCAGTAAAATGGTAGCAAAAACAGTCATTCTGTTTAAAACATCGTTAGTCGTGTTACTCAATTGTGTAATTTCAATCGATATTTGAGCAAGATAATTTGAATGTGCACGCGATAACATGTTTTCGTAATGATTAAGATTTTGTAACATAGTAATAATGTGATCTAAAAAAAAAAAGAAAAGTTAAAATCATTTTGTTTATATACAGTATATATATTCTCCTTAACATTATTTATTTACCTTGAATATCACCCAAATATAAACTTACGTCTCCGGGACTTTCGTTAACAAATAATTTATCTTCAAATCTTTTAATTAATCCTTTAATAACATCAACTTTTGATCCCAACATCTTTAACAATGCCATAACCAATTTACGGCATAATCCTATTCTCACTAACATGTCATGCTGTTCTGATTTTTTAAGTACCATAACAAGTTGATCAATTGCATCTGATTCAAATTCCACCTTTTGAATTAAAGGTGCGAAATAATCCGTAATATCATCCATTATGGCATAATTTATCCAATCTAATTTGAATAAAAATTAATTATATTAAATATTATTATGCGATCTAATTTCACTATCTTAAACATAACCGACCAGGTGTAAGTGTAATGAAATCTTTCAAATATTGTATTCTTCTCCTAACATTATGTTGATGTGGTGTTGGTTGAAAATGAAACTAAAAAAAAAAAAATTTACAAAATTAAAAATAATTTGCATATTAAAATTTTACTTGAGATACTTACTGTCAAAATTCCTTCCCTCATGACAACATTATACATATTAATAGGTTCGACATCAGCCGTGTTTGAATTACCATTATCATGAGATCTAAAACTAACAAAATAATAATTTTTAAAAAGTTCACATTTCTCACGTGTTTCTTCTGTTTCAATATCTTCCATTGTCAATGGATGAATATGGAAAACCTAAAAAAAGTTAAGAAAATAGAAAATTAAATCACTTTTGTTACCATTGCTAATAATAAAAAATATATAATGTCATACCGTGCTTAAAATTCTCATCTCAGCTTCAGTTGGTGCCAGAACATCAAGCCAAAAAATTCCTTGTTGTAATAAATCAGTCATTTTTTTACCATCAGGTGGAATTGTTGCAAGTGATTTTGCTTTGATGGTTCCTGTCGCTATAGAATAAAAAACAAATCGATATTCTTCTTTTACTTCGCTAATACTCTGATAGAAAGAAAAAATTTTTTTTTTTTAAACATAAATTCATGACGAAATGATAATTTAGGATTATTTTCGGATAATCACCCTAATTTTTTCGCCAAATTCGCTAACTCTTCTCTTTGATTCGCCATCGATAGGCGAAACAGAAAGATGTTCATCTTTTTTCGTTGAATTCTTTTCTTCTGTAATATATTTTTCTAACGCTTCAAAATTTATCCCATCGGTTTTACTGCCGGTCCTTAATGGATAACAAACATCTTCTTCGACGCTGGAAAGTTTTCTAGTTAAAGTATAAGTAGTAGGTTGATCCTCTTCCCCTTCCCAAATCGATTCATCATCTCCATTTGAATCATTTACTATTCGAACTACAAAATCATGAGTTGATAATTGAAGTATTGGTTTTTCGTTATGATTATGAGTTGAAGAAAGAGAAATTTCTGTAACAGATTTCTCAACAGCAGGTTGTTCTTTTTCGATTTGTGATTGCTGTGAGGAGGGAGGTGGTGAAGATGGAACTTGTGTAATGTTTTCTGAGGAGGGAGTATTATTATTTTGTTCTATCCCTGACATGATTAAAATAACTTAAATTTTTTTTTATTAAAGAAAAAAATTTTTTTAAACGAATAAAAAAAGTTTTTTGAATTTATCAGGATTATCATTGTTTTTTAAAGTTATCGACAATAAAAAGTTTATTGGTTCTACTTCTATAATTGGCATCAAACAACACTATAAATAAAATGTATTCATGTATGTGGTAGATCAAAAAAATGTTGAATTTGTACGACACAATATCATTTTACTATCCCTCGCTTTATAATGCTTTATAATCGAATAGTTTTATTAAATCAATACTGGTACAAATATAAACACAATTAATCTTCTTCCATTCTATCGCCGCTATGATCTTCAGCATTTTCATCCTCATGATCTCTATGTCTCCTGTTCGCTTGTTCCTGGATGGCGCGAAGAAAAGCTTCCACTCCTGAATATAATAATAAACATTAATCATTACGGTTTATTTATTTCCTTATCTAGAAATCTTACCATTGCCAGCTGAAGGATCTAAACCCAATTGAGTCAGTAAAGGTCCTAATTGGCCAGATTGTAGAGCAATACTTAAAGATTGCAATGCCTGAACGTCACACAAGGGCAAAATGATGGCGTAAGTTCTAAATTAATATAATTTTTAATGAAAAGAGAATTTACCTGAGCAAATTGTGGACTTTGAATAACGGCGGCTAATTCTTCAGGTGATCTTTCAATATTGGCAGGCAGATGAGGAAATAAAGCTAATGTCCAATCAAAATAATTCAATCGATATAATCTAATTTAATAATAGATAAAAAAAATCATTTTCTGCGTACCTGATGCTATTTCTGGATTATTTAATAGGGGTCCAATAGCACTGGGTGTGAGAACATCGATCAGATTTACGTCTATTTTAAAAATTAAAAAAATTTTTAAAAGAATATTTTTAAATCCGAAAATTCAAAAGAAAAAATGAAATATTTACCAGGCTGTCTTGTTCCCTCTAATATAAGACAAAAAAAAAATATTTTTTTTTTTTAATTTTCAAAACTTCATACTAAATTCTCTAACTTTTGTTTTCAATTTAAGTACCTGGAACCTGTATACCAGACAAAATATTTCTCAAGTTGCCCAATTGCTCAGAAGTAAGTCCGAGGTTTGAATCTGTAGTTTGTGCTCCAGAACCTGCCTCTGATGTTGCAGCTGTAGCGGATTGTGGCTCACTTGCAGGAGTAGTTGATGTGAAGGGAGGTCCACTTGTAATAATGAAAATTATTTTTTGTTTATTTTTTTTAAATTATTGTACAATACAAAAATCTTTAAAGATACCTACTTGAATGCTCCATGACCTTGAAGTAATTGCAGTAATTGTTCTTGATCCATTCCAAATCCTGCTAAATCGTCCATATTTTGAAAGGGACTACCTAATTGACCCGTATTACTTTGCTGTCTGCTTTCTGCTAATCCACCTTGTGGATCATTAATTAATCGATTCACCTTTGCAACATTTTCTTCATCTTTATCATCTTTTGCATCTTGCATCCAAAAAAATAATTTACGGGAAGATGATTTAAAATTAAGCAAATATACGCGACCAGTTGTACATTGATCTACTCGAATGAATTCAGCTTCTTCGGGAAAGAGAATCAAATCCTAATTAAAAAATTTTTTTTTTATTAACAAAAGAAATTTATAAAAATTTAATCACTATTCAATATAATCGTGTTATTCCTACATCTTCTACAGTATTGCTTTTCCTATCTTTCCAATAGAAATGCATCAGTTGATCTTCACCCTGTTAATAAAAAAAAAATTTACATAGTAAGCACAAATTCTTACAAGACAGTACCGATATTAGAAAGAGAGAAAGAGAAAGCAATACCTGGTCCATGTATACGAGCCTATACCGTCCAAAAAGAAAAAATGAGTGATATTAATAATATGGTTTGAAATCAAAAACAAAGCCCTAAATACTCACCCTTTTCTTTCGTCAGCCTTCAACAAATTTGTTGTCCCTTCACGTTTAAGTTTACCAGCTTTGAACTCAACAGGATATTTTCTTCGGGGTACTGGTGTAGGAAACAAAGAGGTGGCCATATTCGGTATCTCTTTCGCAAATAGTAGTTTAAAGGTGGCAGATAGTTTAGAAAAGAATAATTTTTGAACAATCACTGAAAATGGTCCCACGTGATGTTTGATCTACAATAAATTGTTAACTTTACCAGACCATATATATAATAGAAATTTCTTATCGATAAATAGATCAAACTTTAAATTTTTTTAATTCTTGAACACCACATCCAAAACTACTCGATTACATTTAAAATATTGCATACAAATACTGTATGTTATAGAGAAAAGTTTAATATAAAAGAGAGCATTATTACAATCATCTTAATTAAGTTGCTATTCATATTTTGATAGAGCTACAATCTTTTAGATGATTAGTAGTGAAGTATACACGATGATTGAAATCCATTTTCCTAATTAGATTTATTTATTGATTTACGAAATGATCCTGATTTTATGAAGTACGTCTGTTAATTCATTATCAATTAATCATTTTAAAAGTATTAAAATATATAATATATGACATATTTTTCTACAACTAATCAAATTTCAAAATTTTGAAAATGATATTTATGAAATTTGAAAGTCACTAACTGAAAAAAAAAATTATAAGCATTGCTCTTAACTTCTGTTATTATCTGATCATACAACTTCTTAAATAAATAATATTAATTGACTTCCATTCAATTTGAATATCAACTTCTTCAGTAAATTAAAATCTTTTTTTTTATTATTATTATTATTATTATTATTATTCTCAAAAAAAAAATATATATATAATTTTATTTTTTTTTTTATTTCTATAAGTACACAAAATGCATATGTACTTTATTCTTTCTACCAATTTCTTATTGAATTTTAAATAAAAAAAAAGGTAAAATAATCATTTTTTTGCTATATAAACACAATAAAAAAAAAGAAAAATTGAAACTGTTTACGCACCATTTAAAATTTACATATCTCACGATTTCAACATAAAAAAAATTATTTCTGAATTTTCAAATTTTTGTAAAATAATGATATTATTTTCGACACTTTCGACTTGATTCGTGCACACCAAAAATTTTTGCAGCTATCAATTCTTCTATCCAATCAATATTTCCACAATTTATAACACGTTGCATGTTCTCTGTATTCTTTAATTCATCCCATCTTGTTGTCAAGAATCCCAAAGAAGCAGACTTCAGACATGTGTCACCCATTTGCCATCCTAACAACAGGATTTCATCCCAATTATCAACATTTACATCTTCTGCAATTCGAACAGCAAGTAACTTCCCGAAAGCTTCTAAACCGAGCATATCTGCTTTCATATAAGCAGCTTTAAAAGTATCCAATTCTAGATTTTCTTCTAATTTGCCTGTATAAAGATAATACATTACACATCTAAAAATTTCATAATCGATTTCTTTTATTGGAATTGTTTTATTCCGACCTTCAACCCATTGTCCACTTAGTAAAGATTCAAAATATTTTGATTGTGATGCTAAAATTATACGATGTGCTCTAATTCTTGATCCACATGTAAAAGTAAATTCAACATCACAAAATCGTTCATCATCAAAATATCGAGGAATTTGAGCAGCTAAAGGAAATTCTCCATGAGGCATATCTAAAGAAGCTGCTAATAAAGCCGCATTTTCTTCATTAGTGATACGAACTCTCACTATCAAATCAAATTTGCTTGTTGGATCAGGATAAACCTCTGATAATTTTAAAAATTGCCTTCGTCCAAAAACTTGATCAGATCCAAATCCAAATCTTGTTTTTGAAAACTTTTCATTTTTTAATAAAACAGGAGTTGGTGTGACAGTTGAACCTAATGATGTTGGAGATTCTAAACGATATACTTCAAACGCATACGTTCGTTCCCTTCCAGATGAATTTCCATCTCTTTCATGATCTGTTGGAATAGCCTTTAAAAATAATCCCAAATAATTGTTATCATTTGGGGAAACTCCATTCGGATACATACACATTCGCCATAAATAATCTGATGAATCTAATCCAACACCTTTTAGTTGAAGTTGATTTGGTTCAGCAAAACTATCACTATAAAACCATCTTCCAGTTGGATATAGATCAGCTACCTCATGATAATCTTTAACTCTCCAAGTAAAAGTAAATTGGTCTGGTATCGATAATTTTACATTTTGTTGAGGTTGCTCTGCTGCTTGCCGACTTGGCTGAAAAAGCCATTTCATGCTCATATTGTCTTTATGTTTTTCGGGGTGATTTCGTAAGGGTGGAATTTTGGGAAGTTTATTGTTGGTAAAAGAAAAGTAGGTGAGTTTCGCGAAAACAGCTAAGATAAAACTATGTAAATTATTAAAAGTTTTTTATTTATTTATTTTTTTTTTAAAGAAAAAAAAACTAGACCACAAAAATGTGTTTCTCGTAAAAGAAAAAAAATCTAGTTATGAATATGAATATCATTCAAATTACTGATACAATAAAAATACCTTCTCCTTAGAATATGAAGTAAAGAATGCACTTTTTATATATAAAACGAGAATAAAAGAATATTTATTTTGAAATATGCAAAATTTCTATACGTTTAAATTTTTTTTTTTTGCATGACAATTTATAAATTTATGTATTTGTGAACCCTTTTATGGAGTACGGACCTTGTGTACAAGGATGTGCACAGAAAAAACAGGATCGATCTACAACGAATAAATTTGCACCTAATTGTAAATTATAGCGAAATGGCACGTTTTTGAACACAAACTGCTTAGTTATAATCACATGACTAAATTTAAGTTTTTTATTGAACATTGATAACCAATTTTAAACTATTTAAAAATAACATAAATGGATAAAAAAAAAGAAATAAATTAAATTAATAAATTTGTATTATCTTCTCTCCTATTTATGATGATTTTTACAGTATTACAATTCAAAGGACAAATCGACTAATCGAGTATCAATTGAAATTTTTTTCTCACACGCAGCTCTACTATGAATAAATAATAAGGAAATATTTTCCAAAAATTGATGCTCGCAAATGAGGCAAGCATCTTATAGGGGGTTGATAGGTTGTCGGCAGAAGTACTCTCGGATGGGACCTCATTGAATACTTTGCTCTCCCCTCGATAAGGACTGAAGAGCTAATTTTGAGAAATTGTGATGATATTTATAACAATAAGGTTAGTTATGGGATTGTTATGATGATCTTTAAAAGGTCACGGTTTCAATTATGCTGTCATAAAAAATGTGTGAATACAGCGAATCCAAAGAAAACATAAATCCTTTGAAACATCAAAAGGTTGTCTATTTGGAATTATTGAATACACAAATTTTTTTGAGTCCGGGCCATTTGATCAATAGCTATAATTGTTAATAAGCTAAGGCTCGGTATATCGGACTGTTGTAGTTAAAAACAAGAAATATGTTTCGAGTTAGATTAAAAATTGTGTCAAATGCAAGATTATGGGACAACCATGATTTTACTGCGCAGAGGCGCAGGATATTGAATTTATGTTAATACTACGTTCTTTTGTTTGCTTTTACCTAATAGAGTGAAAAATAAAATGCAGATGATTGTGCACGTTATAATTAATAAAATTTTTTTAGTAAAAAATCATTTTGTTCTTCGATACAATGCACAATTAAACTGGAAAAGTTCACAATTATACAAATTTGTTTAAATATCAGTTAATTTTATTAAGAAAAATAAATATGAGTGTTAATACGCGAATTAATACAATACATTTAACAGAATAAATAAATTATCGTTTATAATTTTTTTTCAATTTGTAAAAAAAGAAAAGGCTAAAATCAAAAAAATTTTATATATACTTATTAATCAAAATAAATCTATAAACCTTACTTTTACTTTCGCTGAAGATCCAGTAAATGACATGAAAGGCAAAGATAAAGATGAGATCTCAACTTCTAATTTAGCTAATGAAACCATTCCTGCTCTTATTTCAAATACGGAAAAACCAAATTCAATAATTGAAAAGCAAAATGAAAATGCAAAAGCGTGGTACGAAGAATTTGATACTGCCTGGTATTTTTCAACTGTAAATGATAGTAGTAAGGCTGTTGTCAAAATTCCCGAAAAAACCGTAATTATAAAACCAGATTCAACAAATGAAATTCCTCAATCTGAGCGAAGTGATGCTGAAATAAAAAAAATAAAAAATAAACAAAATTTAAAAACAAAATCAAAAGAATCGAAACGATTCCGATCCAAACGATTTAAACGAAGCAGAAAAAATGAATTCTCCAGATTTCATTCTTATAATAGGAAACTTTATGAAATTAGATGGGAAAGACTTATTTTCCAAGATGAATCAGATTATGAGTATGATAATGACGAATTTCAGAGTCAAAGTGGAATTATTCTAAATAAAGAAAAAGAAAATAATTCACCGGTCGTTATTAGAAAGAGAACTCCTATTACTATTCGTACAATTCCGCCTAACAATCATACTTCAACATATTATTATTATAAAAGTCATCATTTAAATCCTAAAAAATTCTGGTCATGGAAAAAACGTATTTCGTCTCAAAACATTATTAAAAATCGTGTTACTTTTGATGATTTATTTATAAGTCAAAAAGACTATGAGACATCAGTTAGAACGAAAATTACACAATGTATTTTACTATTTATTTTATTACTTCAATCTATTATTTTTTTACGCAATGGGATATATAGCTTTGCCATAGGGATTTTAATTGTAGCTTGGATTACTTCATTCTACTTTATAATTCGTAGTAGTTTTGATGTTAAAAAACAAATTTGGTGATTCTTAATTTCTTATGATTTTTTTTTTAAAATGTATTTTATATATACAATGTAATAAAATATCTTTATCAACTGATCGACGTATTTAAAAAAGTTATATCCGCAGCTGTTTAGTAATTTAACATGTCATCATCGTTGGAACAAAAGTCGCTCAGAAAACCTAAACGTAAAACCAATAATGACTCGGGAGTTCAGCGGAGGAAGCCTAATAAATTGACAACAAAACAGAAATTGGTTAAACAAAGTCTCGAAACTCGTAAAAAGTTTGAACAGTTATCCTTAGTATGGCAAGAAAAATTGTTCGAACCTATTAATATAGATATTTTGCGCGAATCGGTATTCAATCTTTCAATTCTTTTTAAATAAATGTTGGGATAGATAACTGATCTGGTTTTTACTTTCTTTTATAGGCAAAGTACTTGTTACCACAACATTATTTTGAAATCGTTGAAGAAAGGAATGCTGATAACCTGTGTGGGTACCCGATTTGTAATAAAGAACGCCAAGTATATAAGATTTATTAATTTCTCTATTCAATTTCTTTATTTGAACATATTTTTTTTTTTACAAAGTTACCAATTTGTTGACATTTTATTATAGAAAATTCAAGGACAATTTCGAATTTCTAATCGATCAAGAAAAATTTATGATGTTACCGAGTTAAAATGTTATTGTTCAACTGTGTGTTTTACGTCTTCCAAATTTTTTGCAACACAATTATCCGAGGAACCTATATATATGAGAAAATTAGAAAATTGGAAAGCAGTTAATGTTATACCGTTGGGTGTAGATTTAAGGTGATAAAAGAAGTATAATCGTTATTTTACGTTTATAGATTTTACTAATTTGTAAGTTTTTTTTCTTTGTAGAGAAATCATTAAGAAAGAAAATTCTGTAAGAAAATCACAAAATAAAGAAGATATCAAATCGCATTATGTTAAAGAGATGTTAGCTAATCTTCCACCTGCTCCTCCTGGATTGATTATAAAAGAAAAAGATGATAAAGAAATTGAAGTACCATCTGCACCAACTTCAACTAATGATGCTAATGCTCATGATGCTATTGAAGGATTTCGTATAAACTTTCAAAAATTGTCGATTTCAGATATTGATAATAAGCCGTCAACGCTAGTGTTATCAAAGGAAAAACAAATCATTGAAGACAATGCACCAAAAACACCAAAAACTGATGAAGAAGCTTATGAAATGGCAATGTCATTAGCCAATTCCATGTTTCGCAATGGAAAATTTCATTACAAAGATAGTGAAGAGAATGAGAACGTTCCTGTTAATATAATATCCGAATCAACTTCAGTAAAGACAACTGATTTAATGAAAAAAATAAGAAAAAATGAAGAGTTATCTTCTAAACAGTTATTTCAATCAACATTTATCGAAAATAAAGGTCCTTCAGATGATTATTCGTCTAAAAGTTTTCAGCCAACTAATGATGCAGATACATCACTACGATCACCACCTGAAAAGCAAGCTCGTAAAAAGAAAAGAGTTGTGTTGGAAATGTCATTATTTGGCAAAATATGGACAGCTATTGATAGAATGTCCACGTCAAATACAAGACAATATTTTAAGAGCATAAATAGACAATTCAAAAACGCCAATGGTCCGACAATATGGCGCAAACCCATAACGGATGAGAATATGTTAATGAGAATTCAAATCTTTTCTGAAAAAATCATTGAATGGTTTGTAATTGTAAATTTTCAAAATGTTTTAGGAAGCATTTATCTAAACTAATTTTTTAACTTTATTCTATTAGCTTTCATATTCTCAGAAAACCTCTTGCCATTACTACTAGTATAGAACGTGAACTTATAGATTTAATGAGTACCTTTACATTTGACACCACAACAGTTGTACTTAACGACAGAGAAAATAATGTGTTATGTATGGTATTTTTATACGCGTAAGTAAAAGAAAAAAAAAAAATTTGGATCTTTTATAATTAATAAGCTTCCGTAAAAATTAATTCCTATTTAATAAATATTTTAGGCTATCAATGGATATCCCTGAACTGTATAGAGATATCTTTCCTGAAAAATCACCAGACGCAGAATGTCAATTTAAAACTGTACTTGAGAGCATGAACCTCACAATGGAAGAATTAAATGTATTTATAAAAGTGCTTCGTGTTGGCCCAGTCTAATGGTATATTTTTAATTATAATTAAATAGATTGGTTTATTATTTATGTATTTTTGCTTTATATTTAAATATGATAATACAAATTACATGTTTTTTGATTAATTTTAATTTAAAATATTGGAAAATTAATTGCTCTCATTGCAATTTCAACAACTTGATTCCAGCTATCTTCTTTAGATTCTTGATTGATAATAAATTCTGTTATTCTTTGAATTAATTCATTAGTTTGCATAATTTCATCGTGCTTTCCTTTTAAAGAAGTTTCAATTTCAAAATTTTCAGCACCAGAATTTTTGATATGTTCAAGATAATTCTTTGATTGATCAATACCAACAAGTTCATCTTCTAAGCTATGAATTATCAAATAAGGAGGAATTTTTGCATTGGATGAAATATATTGTGGTGATACAGATTTTAAAACATTTTTATCATTACCAAAAGCTGGTTCAACAAATTCAATATATTTAGGATAAGATTCTAATAAATTTATAAGATCATAAATTCCTTCTATACCAATAACACCACGAATTTTTCCTAATAAATTAGGATCATAAACATTAAAATATTCTGGATCAAGTACAAGTTGACCACAAATAAAAGCTCCTGCACTATTACCAATAAGATATATTCTATCATTATTATATCCATATTCTTCTGCGTGTAAAGACACCCAAGAAATGGCTGCTGCGACATCTTGTACATGTGAGGGGTTTTTTATTTCAGGTGTACCTTTTGTTGTAAGTCGATAGTTTACAATTGCAATAGCGCAAATCTGCGATAATTCTCGACCTAATTTCGTAAATTCATTCTTATCGCCAGTACGCCAAGCTCCTCCATGAATAATTATTAATATAGGAGGATGGTATTCTATCTCAGTTGATGTTAAAGGTTGGGGAAGGTATAAATCAAGTTTTTGTAATGGATTTTTTGAGGAAGTATAAGAAAGATCTTTGTGAATAATTGAAAGTTCATTGGCCGACATTTTAATTTATTCGGTCTCAGTTAAGTACTATGTTGTGTTTTGTTCAATTCTAATCCTAATCCTAGTAATCCTAGTTCAAATAAATTTTTTCACTATTAATTTGCTGATCTTTATTACATGCGCGAAAAGTGATTGGAATTCAGAAGACCCATTCAATACTCGTCCCTTTCTTTTCTAATAGAAGTGTTTGAATATATAAATATATTATGCCGATTCTTAAGAAAATATTATTAATCGGTCGCACAGGAGGTGGCAAGACAATTTTGGCTAATGTATTGGTTAATAAAGGTGGGAATTTTGCAGAAATATTCAAAGAAAGCACCGATAGTGTTAGTGAAACTAGAGATGACTCAATACCAAGGAAGTGCTTGAGATAGTTGCTAGAACTTGTTCAGAAGTAGATGATTTAAACCAGATTTTATATGTGATAAAAGGAAAATTGGCAGTAGAAGAAATAGAAGCATACAATTTGTTCAGAACAACAATATTTAATGATGAAATACTACTCTTGTTCGAACAAATTTTGTTGATTTTGAAGATGAGCAAAAATGTGAAGAGGATAGAAGGAAAATAGAGGAGGAAAATCCTCATGTAACAAACTAATTTATGTTGACAATCCGCCTTTAAGGGGCAACACTAATAAAGAGATTCGTGAAAAAGGATATGCAATCATCTTTTAAACGAATGTGGAAATTATCGACCAGTCGCTTTGAAAAGATTACAAGAAAGACAGTGTTTATTTGACTGAGAGAAAGAGAATTAGATCAAAACGAGCAAAAAGAATTGAAGCAAAAGGAAGCGGAAGACAAGATGAAAGAGTTTATGGAAAGCAGAGTGAAGAAATTAAAAGGTTAGGTAAGAAAAGGTGTGTAATATCATAGACAAAAAAAATGAAAAATAATTATTATTAAAAATATATTATAGTTATTAGATGTGGGGTAAAAGTATCGGTCGAAGACCGATACCCATTTAATAACTATCAATGTCAATAAATACAAAGGTAATAAAATCAATAAACAAAGTATGGGTTCTTGTTTAACCCTTTTAACCTAATTTCATGGTAAAAAGGTTTAAGTAAAAAATGACTTCACACTTTCTCTGACAGGAATTTCTCACCAGTTCTACCATTAGAATATTAAGAAAAAGCAACTGGTATAAGAAAAACTTTTTTGATTTGAAAAGTTTAACGGCATAATTGGACAGCAAAAGTAAGTCCCCAGTTAAGTTCAAGTGAGCCCAAAAGATCCCTTTACTGGCTTATTCAAATAAATAGTTAAAGTTCTGAACTAGACAGATTAACTAGTGCCACGCTATTTGAAGCAAGAGAATTCTTTAATTTATAATTTAACAAGTCTTTATTAGAAAAAAATTATTATAAGCTAGTAGTTTATATAAATTATAATTGATTCATATGAAAATGCATTTCGTCAAAGATCCACTCTTCTTTCAATGACATCTATTGCTTCTTTAGGTGTTAAGTGATAAACTCCTAAATTTTCTAATATTCTAGGTATTGCTTTAGGTTCTAATTCATCATCAGATAACATGGAAACTACTTGAGACAATGTTTTTTGTTGTGACTTTTTATCACTGGACTTACTTTCTATTTTGGAGTTATTTGCAGGAAGAGTAAGCAAAATACAAGCGTCTCTCAACCTAAAGAAATAAAAAAGCCTTTAGATATATTTGACAAAGCTTCAATACAGAGATAATCTTGTAATATACCTTCTAAAATAACTTTCAGGTTTACGAATCCATCTTTTTCCGATAGTAAATAATCCTTTTTCCATATCTACTTCAAATTGACATCCACCCATTTCAGAGAAGTGTTTTCTCATCAATATACGATCCCATAAATAATCTTCCAATTCCTTTGATACATCCTTGTATATATATTTAAATATACGATCAGGTAAATTATTAGATAAAAATGTAAGAGAATGTGCAAGATCTGATAACGGTGTATAAAGTTCCGGTGATAATTCAATGACTGAACGTGATATAGTATCTTCTGATTGATTATTCAATTTAGGTATTTGTTGATGTGTAAAATCATTATTGCATATATCGGAACTTGACCAATTATTTCTGTAGTAAAATAAAAGGACTTAGAAAATATGAAATAATGAATAAATAAATATATAAATACGTATATATACTTCTTGATATATGCTTTCAATCCATTAAAAAATTCTCGAGAAACATTTTTCACTATTAATGACTGAATCCGTTCACAAGCATTGTCAAATAATTCAGCTGGATCATCGAAAACTGTTCCTTCATCAACAGTAATTGCTCCGTCTTCATGAGTTGAAGACGCATCATGACCTTGTTCTGTGGAACTAATAGATGATGTTGGAGATGGTAGAGGTGATGCGCCCGTATTACGTGCAGCACGAACAGTAACTTCATGCCAAAGTTCAAGAAAAAACTATATCCGATTCCAAAATTAATATAAAAGTTACATAAGGAATTTTTTTTTGCAATATAAATTATTTACCGAATCCTCGCCCCATTCTTTGATCGTTCGACTGATAAACCCTGCACTATTTAGCCATCGACACAACCTTTTCAATCCTTCAACTCCTGTTATATCTGTATTTGCAACATTTGGAACAGCCCTTACAAATGAATAACTCAAATTTCCAAAAGAGTCAACAGCAGAATCAATTCTTTTAGAATAAGCAACTAATAAATCAGCTTGAATGTCAACTAGGAAACGAATCCGATTATGAAACATGGGTAGTAATTTATAGCGATCTAATGAAATAATACAACATTAAGTATATCCGGCGAAAAAGTATGCATCAAAAACTAAAAGTTTAATAATACAAACTAGTTACAAGCTCTAAAAGATTAATTAATTTTGCTGCAGATTTAGTCGGCTTATATTCATCTTCCGGAAATTCTTCATCAACCATTTCCCATACATCTTCCGAATGCATAATTTCATTATAACGTGCCTCTGCAACTTTTTTTTTATAATAATTTAGTTTACATATTTAAATTTTTATTACCAAAAAATATATATACATACAAGCTTTTTCAACTTTCAACCATGCTTTAAACCATTCTTTCTTCCCAGTAAACACTTCAACGCATCCTTTCCATTCCGTTTGTCCGGGAGGGGTGTACATATGCAATTCACGTAGAGTTTGATCAAATTGTAATGTTTCAAACACTGTATGAGAAAATACTTGCGGGGAATTCAATAATGTTGGAACACTGTTATTTAATTTTCTGGTTACAACTACAAGCAGACATCGGATAAACTCATTCTTAAATAACAAAATAATTGAATTAATCAGAATTACTTATGAATGAAAATATATATAAAAAAAAAAAGAGGAACTATGTACTTTTGCATGATATTTCTCAAAACCTGCATCATCAACGATAGCCTGTACTGCACCAGTTAAGAATGGTGAATGTTCGCGTATAGTAGTGATAACATGACTGAAATACCACTCGGGCTACATTTATTGTTAAAAAAAATGTATTACAATTCCGGATTTACGATATATTCATACTGTATTTATTTACCTTATCAATTCTATTGGTAGGTCTTTTAGAATCAAAATGATATCTGAACCGAACTATTAAAGGTTCAACCATTATCTGCATTGGCAAAAGTGGTGGAAGAGTGCCGTTATCTTCTTTAGGATTTTTAGATTCTAAAGCTTCATCGACATCAACTGGCCGTTGTAATAACAATAACTCACTAAATGCTTTTCTAAATGCAGAAAATTTATCGGTCGTGTTTGGCGGATAAGGAACTTTAATAGGTGTTGGCCAATTAAGTGCATCGAGTGTCTGTTTGAATTTTCTAAAGTAAATATACTTTGTTTATTAATAAAGAATAAAATCAAATCAAATCAAAAAAAGACTAGTTTATTATGAACTAACTTTGTCAATTTAATTTTCATATCTTCCCATAACGCATCAACACATTGTTGTAAATAGATATCTAAATGACTAACTGCGTGACCTGCTTCCTTACTATTGGACTTGATATTACGCGCTAGATGTGCAAGCTGTGTGTATGGCACAAGAGCTTTTTGTGGAGATTTTTCAATCAATTGCTTCGCCTTTGTACTGTAAATTATAATGATTTTAATTAATAATAATTATCTTTTTGATCTTTATCTAATACATAAATATAACACCTCAATTCATCTGCAATCACTAAAACCTTGAGGTACTGTTTAGATCTTTCCAAGCTATCAACTTGTTGCTGTAGTTTAGCCAATTTTTCCATTAGCGGTTCGTTCTCTGAACCTTCTATTCCTTGAATATTTATCAACTTTTCAGAATCTATAGTATTACGATGATCCGTCAATGTATCCTCCAATTCCTTTCGCGTAGTTTGTAACTTTTCAAGTTCAGTAACAGTAGAATTGAAAGAAACAAGTGTTTGTTGAAGTATTTTCGAAGTTTTTTCTTGCGTTTGAACGCGCTAAAGTTATAAAATTGAAGCCATAATCAATAATTTGAAAGTAATAACTTTGTGAAGATCGGTTGCACGATCTCAAATAACCTTTTCATTCAGAGATTGTTCGTTTTCTTTCAGTTCAACCAAAATTGAATTCAATTTTTCTAGATCTTCTAACTCTCTAAAATGTGAATTAAGAAAGTCAACGACATGATTTTCCGTCGTGTTTTCATCGAGATCTCTTATGAGAATCTCGGGATCGTAAGGACCAGTTGAAGGCATTGGTATTATGTAAAATGTTAGGATCGAATGCTTAAAATTCAATTAAAACAACCCATAGCGAAATTTGCCGGGAAATTCCCGATTATATTGCATCGATCGTCATTATGGTTTTTTGTACAACAAAAATTTTCTAAAATAGAGTCAGTAAAGCATTCTTTTCCTTAAGTTACTGATTGCTTGGCGCGTCTTATTCCTGTAAAGACATTCGAAACGAGTAGAAAATTATAATGTCTGCAACGTTAGCACACCCTAAACGAACCTCAATTTCACACCGACGCGAAAAATCGGTTCCACATGAGGTTAAGGAGACTTTAGACGCAGTTGTAACTGAAACTCAAGATGGTGAACGTTATTTAAACAACTATGTTTTAAAAGATATAATTGGACAGGGCGCTTTCGGCACAGTGAATTTAGCCTATGATAAAGATACTAAAACAAAATATGTAGGTTTTACGTTGTAATTCACAATTATTAAACTAAATAAATATATGAATTCGATTATATAGTTCGAGGGAATTTAATAATATTTGGAAAATCAATTTTTAATTGGATAATTAATACATTGTTTTTATTAACACACTCGTTATCACAAAATGTCGCAAAAATATTTGTAATTTTTATTTAAAAATTTAATAATAAATAGAAAATGACATTAAATTTATTATTGTATAGCTTGAATGAAAGATTTTCATTTCAAATAATTATTTTAATTTTTTTTTTTATGACTCGTTTATAGGCTATCAAAGAATTCAGCAAATCACGTCTTCGCAGAAGAGACAAAGCCAACTATTTTCGTCGTCCACGCCGTGGCGGTTTGCGAGGAGCTCGAGGTCGAGGAGGAGTATCGGGAAGTAATGCGACCAATCATAATATATCAGATCCACTATATTTGATTCGTAGTGAAGTTGCTGTCTTAAAAAAGTTGAATCATGATAATGTGGTAAAATTATACGAAGTGTTGGATGATCCAAATAATGATTCTCTTTATATGGGTAAATGTTTATCAATGCGTTTATAATTTTGGATGTAAGTATGTGAGATGTTCAATTTTTGATTAATTTATAATCTTTTTTCTTAGTATTTGAAATGTGTGAGAATGGAGTTCTTATGGATATTAGTATCAATAAAAAAACCACTTCATTTCCTGAGGATAAAATGAGACTTTATTTCAGAGAAATGATACTTGGATTTGAATATTGTAAATATTAATTTCATTATTCATTCAAAAAAAAAAAAAAAAAAATTATGTTTAACTATTATTAATTAAAAAAAAATCTTTAATCTTTAAAATAAATTAGTGCATAATAATGGAATTGTTCACCGTGGTAAATATGAGTAATTTATTAAATTTAATCGTTATTGGTATTATGTTATTTTTATAGTGTATAATTTTTCTGAATGATTTATTGTTTAAACCCTTTTTATTTAGATATTAAGCCAGACAATCTTTTATTATCAAAAGATGGAATACTTAAAATTGTAGATTTTGGTGTGTCTGAAATGTTTGTCAAAGGAAATGACAAAATGAAGAAATCTGCTGGTAGCCCGGCCTTCATGGCTCCGGTAAATTATTTTATCTAATTTTATTTATTGATGAATACAAATATATCTAATTCGTTTATATCATAATTTCTTATTTTAAATAAATATAAACAGGAACTTTGTGTAGGTGAGATGAAAAATAATTTTGAATGTTAAATTAAATATACTCTTTAATTAATTCTTTTCAACATCATTATATAGCTCATCATGGTGAAATTTCTGGACAGGCTGCTGATATCTGGTCTATGGGAGTGACTTTGTATTGTCTTGCCTTTGGGTGTTTGCCTTTTGAGAAGGATAACATTGTTGACTTATATGAATCAATAAAAAATGACGAGTAAGTTATTTATTTATAGAGAAAACCTTACTTTATAATAGCTAATTTTATTTATTCACATTTTAATAGAATTAAAATACCAGAAGGAACAGATCCAGATTTAGTTGATCTTTTTCATAAGATTCTCGAGAAAGATCCAGAGAAAAGGATTACCATGCCTGAGCTTCGCGTGCGTTTACTTTTAAATTGCAAGGGGAAAAAATTTTTTTTTTACTTATTTCATTACAAATAGGAACATCCATGGGTAACTGAAAAGGGAACTGATCGACTCATCACTACCGAAGAAAATTGTAGTGATATGGTTACTGACATTACTGATGATGACTTGAAATCGGCCATTAAACCAATTAGTATGAGTACTGCTATTGCTGTGGTAAAATTCCATAAACATCAAAAAAAAAAAATTTTTTTTTTTTCGAAGAAAAAATTTAAACATTAAATTTATTTAAATTCTTAGATCGTCGCTGGTAATAAATGGAGAAGAATTTCCAAATCACATCAACATATGTCATCAGCGGATTTGGAAAAATTCAAATCAATGGGTATTGCTGATGAAAAAAAGAATGAAAAACAAAATGAAGAAACAAATGAAGTAAAGAACGAAAAGAATGAAAAGAATATTACCGATAATAACGAAACCACAATCACCGCCGAATAAGAATAATACGCATAGAATTTTATTTAATTTCAATTGACAAATACATTGAGCTTAAATTTGGTCTCAAAGTCATAATATATATATTTTTTTAAAATCAAAAATTTCCATTTAAAAATATAGGAATATTTTAGTAGAAATACAATTTTATTTATAAATCATTAAATTTATTCCTTTTTTGTAATTATATTTGATCTAACTTTTTTTCTTTTCGATCAGAATTAAGATTGGTCAATCTTCCACGTTAAAGTTTTTCCAGACCAAAATGGAATAACAATCCCGGGTTGCGTATCGCCAAATGGGTACGAGTTTGGAACTGGCAAAGTTTCTTTGATCAGTTTAATTTCGCGACATTTCTCCTCCTTTACACTATAAAATTTCTTGCCATTCTCACATGCAAATGATTTAAGCATGGGAAGCGCGTTAAATGAATCAAAAATTGTAGCAAGATATGGAAGAGTTAAAGGAGTAGTAAACACACCAGCACATGATTGAGCACATTCTTTAAGATGTGCAGGATGTGGAGCGGAATCCGTTCCTAAGAAAAATCGAGGATGGCCTACAAAAATCATAGTTTTGGCAAATTGTACAAATTTTGTTCGTCGTATAAATAAATACACGAACATTATACTTGCCTTCAAGAATTACATCTCGTAAAGCTTTGCGATCATGAGGAAATTTTGCAACAGGTTTACAAAAATTGTGACATTGTCCTGCCCAATCATCTACAATAAGCTGTAAATGATGAATCGTTATGGTACAGCCAATAGTATCTCCAAGCGATTTTACCTATAGAAAAAATGTATAATAAGAAATAAAATTAAATTGAAATAAGACAAATGAACTATTTACCATTTCAACTGCCGCTTTAGTTGTTGCGTGCTCCAAGACAATTTTTAATTTCGGGAAATCATTATGTAATTGTTTTAAATGTATTAAAAATTTTTCTTCGGCATTCATTACACAAATATCCTAAAATTTGTATCAAATAAGTCAAGAAAGAAATATAAATATAATGGTATATAATTTTTAATATTAACCTGTTCTATATCGCTTGGAATTTCGCCATGAAGATTCAATACCATTCCTACTTCTTCCATAGTTTTAAAAACTGGATAATAAACAGTATATGACTCTATACCAGAATCTGAATTTGTAGTTACTCCTCTTGGATATGATTTAACACCTACGATTCCAGCCGCTTTGGCTTTTCTAATTTCTTCAGGTGTCAAATCAGGACTAAGATATAAACTCATTAGAAAAGTTACATTTGGTTCTAATTTTTCTAATTTATCTTTATAAGCAAGAGCTTGTTCTGTAGAAGTAATGGGTGGCTTAAGATTAGGCTATTAGAAGAAATTAAACATTAGCTGCTAGTCAATGACACTCGAACTATTAATCAATAATTTTTGCCCGCGTTTTTAATACCATGACATAACATAAAGAGATCCCTCCTTCTGCAATTCGAGGAACTACCATATTCATCAAATCATCTTGGCGAAGATGAATATGAAAATCGCTTGCTGAAGGAAGAATTAAGGATTTTTGCATTTTGTATATGACCTTCCCGAAGGGATAATAGATAATCTAAAATTCGTCAATACCTTATTTGGAAAATAATTTTCATATGTTCATATGCACATTTTTATATCGATAAAAATGACGCACGAGGCGCAGTTGTAAGTTTATTAATGAATTCATTATATTATTATATAAAATACATATTTGTAATTAAGCTTTTTAATTTTAATCGGATTCTCCATTAAAATAAGGATCTTTTGGATTACGTTCAGGAGTAATAGGTACGGCTTCTAACGTATTATCATCAATTGAAACAAATGATTTGTTTGGAAATGCAAATTGATCTGAATTTGAGTGTGAAGAATAAGATTTTCTAGAATTTGATCTAGAAATAATTGGTGATGCGGATGAAGATTCTGTTGATCCTGAATCAGATATTCCATCATCATAACTTTCTGGATCATTATTTTTAGATTCTGATTCCCGATTTTTTCTTCTTGTGCGGCTTATTGAACCTGAAGGTGAATCAGTTCTACGTGAATGTCGTCGAAATCCTCTACGACGGCCCAATCCAGTTCCATGACTAGATGATAATGAATCTTCTTTATTATGATTGGAACGTGTTGTAGGACTAATGGGGCTGTTTACTGTTGAATCGGACTTTGCAGCATCATGCATTGTATATATATTACTAACAGGAGGATTATTTGTTATATTTGACTTTGGCGAAGAACCGTTTATATATATTTCATTTTCATTCTCTTTTACTATAAAAAAAAAATATTTATAATAATATTATTATTATAATCACTTAAAAGATTTCTCATTATCTAAATAGAAAAGATATAGAAAAGATAATAAATACCTTGATTGTCCTTAATGTGTTTATCATTATTCATAGATGGAGAAGTATTTATTTTTATGTTTGCAATACTCTCTCTAGTACGACTTGAACGACTCGAAAGAGTTGAACGCGCTGAGCGCGTTGACTTTGTCGATTTGTTAGACTGTAAAGAATCACGACTTGCAGAACGTCTCATAATTTCACCTATTGAGCTTGATGTAATACTTAAGTTCTTGAAGATACTATCATAATGAATAATCAGATCTTTTAATAACCTGATCGGATGTTTATCATCAAAATAAACTGAAGTCTTAATTGCCGGCCTCAATAAAATAAAACCATATATTTGAGAAATAGTTGTAATAAATTTATCATCAGATTCTACAGATAAAGCTAACCTAAAATAAATTAAAAAAAAAAAAGCTGTTAAAAAAGAAAATAACATATAACATAATAAACTATACTTACTGATGCAAATGGGATACAAATGCATTCAACGTTCGATAATTAACTTCTGGAATAGTAATTAGTAAATTAGCTACAGAGGAAAGTCGTGTTTCGACATCTTGATCATCAGGACCTTTTATACAATTAATAATAGTTATGTAAGTTATACCATTTTTCAAATGAACTTAATAATAAATTTTTGCAAGGAACTCACTAATTGAATATAACAGCTTCACCGGTTCATAAAGTTCAAAGGTTAGCAAACATTTAGGTAGTTCTAAAAAATATAATTTCAGAACTCCTGCAACAATAGCCAAATCATGTTCTTTTAATTTTTTTAATGTGATTTTTCCACCTAAAAAAATTAACAATAAAATTATTCTCTTGTATTATACTAAAATAGAATTTAGTACATTATTTAACTTGCCATCATTAATCTTATCTCGAAGCGCATGAATTAATGCCAAAGGAACATTTGTTGTCCATACAAGTCTTTTAT
This sequence comes from Glomus cerebriforme, assembly GCA_003550305.1. Taxonomy (NCBI): domain Eukaryota; kingdom Fungi; phylum Glomeromycota; class Glomeromycetes; order Glomerales; family Glomeraceae; genus Glomus; species Glomus cerebriforme. Next base: position 203,512 of record QKYT01000055.1, on the reverse strand, counting down.
CTTCAAATGAATAAATTAATAAAGTTATACATATTTATATGACGCTTAAAAAAACAAACATTCATAAAATCCTTACCAGCATCACTCCATTTAGAAAATCCTTTAGCTATACAACTAAGACATTTTGTTACGACTTGTGGAATATATTTTAAATCATATTTGGCCTTCTCTTCTATAGGAACACCAAATGTTTGATCTAATTTTTTAAAATGTAAGTGATTTTATATTTTGATTTAAGTTATCTTTTTTTTAAAAAAATATAATATATATTACCATTTGCACTTCCATTATATTGATTTTTGTATAAGATGACTTGTGGAATGAATGGACCAGTACGGTACCTTTCAATCATAAATTGAATATCTTTTTCTGGGTTCAAGGCCTCATGATATACAAGCAATCTCTCTGACATTATCTGAGTCGTTGAGATGATACCACTGAATGTCGCAGCATAATTTAGGAAAGCTAATTTAATAATAGGGATCTAATAAGCTGAACTGATTATTCGAAGTTGTTAACACATTCTTTTAAATAACTATATTTGCTAAATATAAGTTACCTGCTTTCGAAGCTTTAATACGATCCAATTCATTTTTTTCCATGGACATCAAATGATCGATCTGTTATATATGAATATATATGATATATAAATAAATTAAAATCAGAATAATCCAAACATAAATTCGCTATCACGTACCATAATTTCTTCAAGGTATAAACGAGTTCTATCAAGTTTTCTAACTGCATGTCTATAAGCCTCATCAGCTTCATCAGCCTCTTTACGAGCACGTTTTTCATTTGGCTGATTAGATGCAATAGTTGATACCAAATCACTCCAACCTTTTGATAAAGAAGTAGCTTCTTCGGTAGATCTAAGATTAAATGCCTTTGCTTTCCATTGAAAATAAGCAGTAGGACTACCAGTAAATTTATTTCCGTATGTTCCAATCAGACGTAAAAATCCTTGATCTGCTAATTCTTGACCAATCATTTCAGCTTCCCTCAAAGTGCGTGCACTAAGATGATTTTCTTGCAACCATTTCACAATATTCTCACCAGAATACACATCATCGTATACTCCTAATATCGGAAATTTTACTTCTTGAGAATGAATTTCTTCACGCATTCGTAATAAAAATTTCATAATTTCATCCTCAGTAAAAGATTGTTCCCCAAGGATAATAACTTGTAATCCATTTTTCATTTTTCCCCTTTCCTTTTCTAAAGACTTTTGAATCAATAATGCTTCATTAGCAGCTTCATCAGCTATTTTACATTTATTCACATAATTAACACGCGCTTTTTCTACATCCCCAACTAAACGTTCATACATTTTCAAATAGCCTGTTAACTCTTCTCTACTTGATTTAAGACGTTTAGCATGCTCCTCCTTAGATTTGAGTAATGGTTGCAATACCATTTCAGATAAATTACCGGCAAGCTGTAAATGCGCTTGCCCTAAATTACAACATTCATTTTTAACCTTTTCAAAAGATCGACGTAGAGAAGCACCGTCATCACGCAAGAACCCGTCTTGCCTACTATTAATATTGGAGATATCACATAGTTTTTTACCATATAACTCCTCAACTGATATCCTTTCCTATAAGATTAGTCCCGATTAAATAAAGCGAAAATGATCTGTATTAGAAAGATTTCTTAGAAAATAATGCCTAAACAAAATTTTCCGAACCTTAAACCAAATTTACGGGTGCTTAATAATGCTAACCCTTATAAATGCAACGACTTCTTCATTTTCGATTCTTCCTTGTTCAAGTTTATCGTATAAAACCGTGATACCTTTAGTATAATTATTTGGTGTCCAAAAAGAGTTCTCAAATCGAAGCTGAGCAACCATATTATTTTTTTATTAAATTACTAAATTACAGAATAAATTAATTTTTGAATAAAATCTCGGAATTTAAATCTCAAGTAATCTGGATTAAAACTTCTAAAAGAAATTAAAAGAACTTTAAAAGGGTTCATAAAAGCATAAATTTCAGTTCAAATTTAAAGGTTATACCACGTGATAATATATATATAATATAAACAATTATCTTTTTTTAGTATATCAACATCGCCAAGCATCACGAGATCTGCAATGTTTGTACCTTCAAAGACGCATTGGGATTGGGTTGAATAGCTCAAATATATTTTTTTTAAAATATTAACACGCTTCTTTGTGTAATTTAACTTCACTTAATATGTACAATGCCGAAATTGTGTCACAAAGTAATAATGATTGATTTAGAAATTAACTTATATAACATATTGGGATAAATATTTTTAGAATAACTCCGAAACTCAAATAACATAAAGAAACTATTTATTATTATCCTGTGATCATTGAAAGACGAAATTTAGCTCATCGAGATGTGACGAATTATGATTATTTCATGTCAGTTAGGATCGATAGACTACAAAATATTTTAAAATAAACCAAATCTTGATTCTACAGATATGAAACGTCATCATTGACATGTCTCGATGAGATGGATCCAACGAGCAAAATTTCGTCTCTCTACGATCATTAGATGCTGAATTATCGCGTTTTGGAGTTTGAAAACTAACATCGCCTTTATTAGAATAGTATTCTAAATTACAAAATTTGAAGATAATTACATGTAAATATGAGTTCTGCTTTCTTAATTTACTAAATAAACAAAGACTGATTAATGTCATTTAACAGGTATAAATATTATACTTTTTGAAAAAATATAAAATTCATTTGATTATAAATTAGAAAAGGTCTATTTATACTTAAAGAAATTGATATTAAAGAAGCAGGTTAGAGAAAACGATAAAAGTGAAAAGGGTAAAAAGTATTACAGGATAATTATTAGCATCCAACAGACACGTGACAATGCATTGTGTACAGTTTTGGTAATTGATAATCTATTTAAAGAAGTTGTATGTCCAAAACATAAATCATTAACAATTAATTCAAATTTCCTTTTAGACAATAATGAATAAAAATTATCAGAATTAGAATTTATCTAGACTATAACTTGATTGTCTTTTTTCACTTGTTTGATTTGACATCAGAATCTCATGATTGACATTTTGTGTTACTATGATTTCTAGATTCGGCAAGCCTATAAATTATTAAAAGATTATTTTTTGCTTTGCTGCTTCGACTTCAACTTCAAATTCTAGAGATTACTCTAATTTTTCCCGTTATAATCAAATTTTTCTAGCTTAAATTGAAGCTTAAATAGGGATAAATGCTTTTTAAATCCCATTTGAGATGATATATCCATAATAAGTCAGTATCTTCTGTGAAATCACATTTATTACATAAGCAATTGTCATACCGCGGATTCTGGAACATCTATTTCCATAACTCTTCCCCTTAATCTTTTTCGTATTTTGTTCTACCATAATAAAATATTTAATTATATCCAAACGGGAAACTAATTTATTTAATTTATTTATTTTAGCGAGCTTTATAGCAATTATTTTTTTTTAAAAAAATGTCTTCACGCTGGGGTGGTACTCCACAATGTCCACGATGCCAAAAGGCAGTATATATGGCTGAACAGGTGACTTGTAGAATCTGGTTATTTTTAACTAAAATGGTTAATTAAATAATTCTCTTTTTTTTTTTTTAACTAATTGTAAAGGTTATTGGCCCGAATGGTCCATGGCACAAAGCATGTCTTACTTGCATTGTAAGAATTAGAACTTTTTTATTTTATGCTTCATGTTTGCTCTATTTCTAAGAATTAGCTGCTAACATATTTTCATTTTATTCTAGGACTGTAAAAAACGTTTAGATTCTTACGCTCTTGCTGAACATGAAGGAGAGGTTGGTTGTCCCTCATAATTCTAAAATAAAATCTTTAAAATTCGATATATTAAGGTTCCTTTATGTCAATAGGCTTATTGTAAAACCTGTCATATACGTCGGTTCGGTCCAAAAGGTAAAAGTTTACATTTTGTATGTTATTTTATTTATATTTATTTTCATGTTTATTAAACTGAATAAATATTGCTAATTTTAGGTTATGGATATGGTGCGGGTGCTTCTTTCTTAAATACAGACAGACCTATTGAAAAACCAAGTAGTAATGGATCAACTTCGGACAAGATATCTCAATCACCACCTAAATCACCAATAAGTCCATCAGTTGGATTTTTCAGTACTAGACCTCAATCACCTAGAAGTGCAAAACGCTCTTGGACTCTCCCAACCAGCAATGATATATGCCCACGCTGTTCAAAAGCTGTTTATGCTGCTGAAGCGGTAAATTTTATGATTACATATATATATTTTTCTTATTTAATTTCATTCTCACATTATATTTATAGGCGTTAGGTGCTGGAGTTAAATATCACAAATTATGTCTGCGTTGTGTTAATTGCGATAAACTTGTGAGTTCTTCTAATTTGGCAGATCGAGAAGGAAAGATTTATTGCAGACCATGCTATTCTAAAGCGTTTGGTCCAAAGGTATTTTTTTTTATTTTAAAACTTTTTATTTAAATTTTTTTAAAGTTTTCAGTGATAATTCATTCCAAATTCGTTACATTTACTAGGGCTATGGATATGGAAATGGTGCAGCATTTTTGACTACTGAAGGGGCAGCTACCTGATTAGCAAAACATTAGGCCATAAAAATTTATCATGGTTTTTTTATTAATGGACTGTTAAATTACAACTTTTGATTATCGGACAAATAAAACATTTTACTTCATTTTTGAATAACTTTTGTAATTTTAAGTATGTATTTATATTTATTTATGATGTACATTTATTTTTGGTAGCTTATTATATCTACATTACTGTATGTATGTACGTGTTTTTTATAAATAATATTTCAATAAGATTCTGGCTGATTTCCAGTAACTTTATCTGTTATACAGTATTTGTTGTATTGTATGTATTGTATGTTAATAATCAATAAATAATAAAATTTTTCTTAAAATTATCAACCAATCAATTTCAATCATCTACTAATATATGAAAGCATTAAAAAAAAAAAATTTGTTCATCATCATGATGACTTCCATACCTTCTTCAAATTGGCAAAAACTCAAAGCGGTATGTATTTTTTTTTTCTTTTAATTACATTTAGAATTTAATTTGTTCATTTGAATTTTAATAGAAAATCGATAAAGAAGAAACTACAAAAACGAATAAACATAAACGAAAACGTAATGATGAAACGAAACAAAAGCCTAATAAAAGTATAAAATCTAGGTAATAAAAAATTTTACTTTTTATTTTTTTTTAAAAAAAATTACTTTTAACACGTTTAAATCTATTATTTGTAGTTCAAAAGTATCAGCAACACAAGTTAGAACTACGAAAGAAAGGAAATTATGGCTTGTTGATATAAAAAAAGACAAACCTAATGAATATTCTTCTAAAGAAAGTTCGTTAATTTCAGAAGTCTCTTCTACGAATAATAAAACCAAGTTAGTATAGTTAATCAATTAACCTATTTTTAATTCTTAATAAATGTTTAATAAACCAAATTTATTTTTAAATAGAATTGGAAAATATGTTGCAATAGATTGTGAAATGGTTGGAGTTGGACCTGATGGAATTCAGTCAGCTCTCGCAAGGGTAACAATAGTAAATTATTATGGTGTAACAATATTGGATAAATATGTAAGACCCATAGAAAGGGTTACTGATTTTAGAACTGACATTAGTGGGATCACACCAAAATTATTAATAAATTGTAAGTAATATTCATTGGTTATAACGTTATATAATTTGAATTTTTAATATTCAATTATTATTATTATTATTATTATTAGCACACGATTTTAAACAAGTTCAACAAGAAGTTTATAATATAATTAAAGATAGAATAGTTGTTGGACATGCTCTTCAACATGATTTTAAGATGTTAATGTTAGATCATCCACGTAAGATGATACGTGATACTTCATTATATGAACCATTTCGTAAAATCGCTAAAGGAAAAACACCTTCATTAAAACGACTTGTAAGTGAAGAATTAGGAATGACAATTCAAACAGGAAGACATTCCTCAGTATGTATTGTTTTTTTTTTACAAAAAAATTCTTAAATTCTTAGACGACATTATTTTTGCATGTAATATTAAGTTTTTTTTATGTTCGTATAGGTTGAGGATGCGCAAGCTTGTATGATGTTGTATCGTAAACATAAGGAACAATGGGAACAATCTGTTCAAATAAAATATTATAAGAAATTAAAAATTGAAAAGTCAAAGAAAAGGTAAATTTACAATAATAAATAAAATTTGATAGTTATACTGTTAAAATTTCTTTGGTTAATAAAGTAATAATAGTAATAGTTCGATATTTAAAAATAAAAACAAATTTTATGTAAATACCATTTAGTGTAACACAAGCATTATCTTTAATTCCAGCCAAACAATATTGTACCACAAAACAGTACTTATAAATACGTTATGAGCAATTTTCCAATTTCACAACCATAACATCTCGTTCATCTCAAATGGACAAAATAAAGTTAAAAAATGAAATTAATAAGACACAAACAAAATTTAATATACAGTTGGAACAAACTTCTTTGGTGATAAATATTTTTGACTTTGATGGGACTTTGTTCTCTTCACCCGAACCAAATGCTGCAATATGGGAAAATCGATTAGTAGGCCTCTTGAAAAACGAAAATGTTATCTTCAAAGGGTGGTATCAAGATAAGAGATCACTTAGCTTTGGACAGGAAGGACAGAATGGATTAGAAGATAGGTGGAATAATCAACTTATCGATACTGTTAAACAATCAATGAGAGCCCAAAATACCTTAACAGTTCTGTTAACTGGTCGTAATTATAATGAATTCAGCGAAGTCATTACAGAAATGGTTGAAAGAAAAGGAATGCACTTTGATGTGATGGGGTTTAAACCGAGTAATAATACTCTTGATTGGCAAACATATTACAAAACTAATATTATTAAAAAGATAGGACGGAACATGTATGAAGAGCTTATCATGAACCAAACAATAATAAGAACAAAGAAATTGACAACAAAAGAATTCAAAACAAATTTTATTGAGAATTTAATCTCCCATTATCCTTCACTTATTTCAGTCAATATATGGGAAGATCGTTATAATCATGTTAAAACTTTTGAATATTTTCTCAGAAATTTGAAATTTCTTGGGACGATTAGGGAAGGGACAGTTTATCAAGTTATTATTCCAAAAATCTATTTTGAACCCTTCAGAGAATACGACATAGTAATGAGGATGATAAAAGATCATAATGAAATTCTTGCATCAAATGGTGGTCCAAGATCTTTGAAAATCGTTAGAAAAATCCAATACGCGGGGATTTTTTTTGATCAACATACGATCGATAAATTGAAAGGAATATACCCGCCTCCTAATGCTAATGATGAATGGGCTTTTGATGAGCCATACGTTCTAATTAAAAAATATGCAAGTGACGGATGGCTAAATTCACAATGTGGCGGAAGAGGAGCTATTGTGAACATGAGAATTATTGGATTTGGTTTACATAATAATAGTATTTATTGTTTACGAGTAAGTGAATACGAAAATAGCTTAGAAAATACTCCCATAGGTATGCGTTGCGGTAGATTGGTTAGTAAATGCCAAGTGCCTTTTATCAATTTCGCCTATGTTAAAGGTAGTGAAGGGTTTTCAAATACTGAAAATATTAATTTTAATTGGACAAAATTTGACAAACAAATTGTAGTTCAAGGAATAATTGCTGCCAAGTATATTCTTGGTCTAGGATGAATTACGTAAATTCAAGTATTATTTGTTCCAAAGAAGATTTATTGTTCTGAATGAGTTCTTGAACGAAGCCATTATTACAAAAGTTAAGCAAATGATTAAATGATTTGAATTTTATAAATTGTGGATATTTAATAGAATAACTCCATCATTATTATTTAATGATGTTCTTTAAGCTGCTTATTCAATAGAGCTAAAAAAAAAAAAGGATAAAATAAATGTAATTATTATAGAAATAAAATATAATAAATTTGTTAAGCCAGAGATAAAAATTTAAATAATAATTCTGTTTAAATACCTTTAGGATTACGAGGATCAGAATCATAAGGAGGTACTGTGATAAAAAAAAATTCCAATTAAATTAAATACACTTTCGTAAATTTTTTAGATTAAGAAAATATATCTTACGTGATTGCGCTGAATTTTCAATTTTGTTCACAGTAAGCCATACGATACTTGCAGCAGCAATAAAAGGAGCCAATGGTCTTACAATTGGAGTTGGAAACTTACGTCCAAATAATGACATATTTGTTAATTCTGCTTGTAAACGATTGTTGTCTTTATTATAAAATGGATTAACAACTGCAAAGAAATTCAAAATAATTTTATTCAGAAAAATATATAGGGTACATGTGATTGGGTGTGACATGTGTTACTAATTCATCAACTTTCCACTTTACTAAAAAAAGGCCCGAATTAAAAAAAACTGATATATCAGAGCGGGATTCAGAGCGGACATTTTTTTTTTAGATATTTTCTGCTTAACCTTGTTTTAAAGATTTAAATAAATATACGTATATAGTCATGTCAGGAGAAATAACTAATATATTAAATACAACGATTCCAGTTGAAAACGAAACTGAACTACATAATAAGTATGTTCTAATTCTATTACTCTCATTCTAAACATTTAAACCTAGTTAAATTATTTTGTTTTGCTTTTTAGCCCTACTGAAGGACCTATTTCAAGTCCGAGTGATGAATTCGAAAAACATGCCGTACATGAATCTCAACATGGTACCATGGCACTTATCCTTTTAGCTGCTTTATTTGGTTTTCAATTCTTGATACTTTATTGGAAATCAAAACATTATCGATCTTTTCAAGCAGTTACTTTAGTTGGTTTATGGTGAGTAAATAGTGTTTTTCATCTACTAGGTAATTATTTTGATATATATTTTTTTATTCAATTAACTTTAGGTTAATACCGATGTATTTTTTTGGACTTCAAGCACATTTTTGGAGATTTTTGTCAATTTGGGTTTTATACTCAATTGCTAACTCATGGGGTGAGAATATTTATCCCCTTAGTTACCTTTAGTTAGATAAGTTATTCATTTAATTAACTTATTGTTTATCTAGTGTTATATATGGCATCAAGGAAACCGTTGAATCATCAGACACCAAGGTATATACATATAAATCGCAATTTTCTTCGCAGTATATATATCTTAATAATTTATTTTTTTTTATTTTCAGACTGGTTTATAAATGGTTTTCAGTTGTTTATAAAGTATCATATGCAGTTGGTATAACAGGATATACCATTATTATGTTGTATTTTTTTGGACTTGTACAATTATTTTATTCGGGTACCGATGGATTTGAATTAGGAGCAATACTATTAAGTTATGGTTTATATTTCGGGTATGTTCCATTTTTAATTTCTTTAAAAAAAAAAAGAAGCTTAAAAAATTATTTGCTAATTAATGAAATTTATTTTACTGCAGAGTATTAAGTAGAGATTTTGTAGAAATATGTACAGATAGAATGGCATCAACACTTGGATATTATAATAAAGACGGATTTCCAAGTAAACATTTAAGAGCAGATATATGTGCAATATGCGGAGTTGCGGCCACTAGAAATAATGCTACTACAAATGATAATGAAAAAGATGATCAAATATTTCAACTAGCTTGTAAGCATGTTTTTCATGATGAATGTATACGTGGTTGGTGCTTAATAGGAAAAAAGGATATTTGCCCTTATTGGTAAATATAAAATTTTTGGTTTTTTTAATATATATATATATATATATTTTTTCTTTTATTGTAATTTATTAATTTTATTTAAAATGATTTATAGTAAGGAAAAGGTTGATTTGAAGGAATTTAAAACCAATCCGTAAGTTTTTTATAATATTGTAAAAAAAGTAAATATGATATAGCTTTATATTAATTTTAATTTTATATTTTCATTTTATTATAGATGGGATACTCAACAACAACTTTATCTTAGTTTACTTGATGGTGTAAGATATTTAGTCGTTTGGCAACCTGTAAGTACAATTTATTTATGTTGCTTAAAATTTGGAACATAACTAACAAGAAAATGTTCTTTTACTTAGGTAATTTTTGCATTTGTACAATTAGCTTACAATTTATTTGGTTTAGAATAGAAAGTAAATAAATTAATAGACCTATTCTAGATTTATTACTCTGATGGTTTTTTTATTTAATATATTGTTCTTATTTTTTTTAGTGGTTAAGATATTTATTTAGTAAAAAAAAAGTATTTAATTACGATACAGATTTATTTCCTTTTTTTTAAAAAAAAAAACAATTACTGATAACTTAATAGCATGTAATTTCTTATTTTTATATTAAATCTTAGAAATCCTTTTTTTTTTTATAATCAAATTTGAATTTGAATATTTAGATAACCATATACCGTAATGTAAAAAAAAAGATGAAAGAACATTTAGTATATTACCCATATAATAAATAATAATGCAATTTATCTGCATTTTTTTCAATAATATAATATTTATTGGCAAAAACAAAAGTCAAAGATATAACATACAGTATATACACATCACTTCTAAAACTATTTCAACTCTGCTCTACAGTATATATAATTCCAATCTTTTTATGTTTCTTAGAGATGATCTGTATAATGTAATAAATAATCAGAATTTATCTACAATTTATTGTTTGATTGTTTAATAATAGCCATATTTAAAATGCTATTCTAATCTATATTATGTTGTTTTGAAGCATATTGGTAATAGGGTAATGCTGCCACTATTTTAATATTGTAGTGATCAAATAAAAAAAGTTAAATCGAAAATGTTATAAACTTTTAGGAAAAGTTGAAAATTCCGAAAAAAAGATAATGCTGTCAAGAATATTTATTGAATATAAAATTCATATCTGACTCCATTATTTAATATAAAAATTCTTTAATGTTTTTGGATTTACATTTTACGAAATCTTATACATTGGTAATTTTAAAAAGTGAAAAATAATCGCGTTGATTTACAATGACGTAGTACACTAGTACTCTGTAATTAACTCGTAGTAGCCTCGCAAACTTACTATAGCATAGCGGATATCTTAAACTTCTGTGTGTGAAAAAAAAAGTTCACTCAATTTCCAATTTGATCACATTTTAGGATTGGCTAATGGATTTAGCGATAAAAAATCCGAACGAACAGGCCTATTGTAACACGTCTGATTATCATCAATTGATTTATAACGCAGATTTATTTTCATTGGCTAAAAATTTTTGGCGAATGCCATATCATTCTTTGGTTTTTGAACATTTATTCTTGTCATTTCATATATGGATTTGTTTAGAGTACTTGGTAATGGTGCAAAATTTAATAAAAAACGGTTTATTGAGGATATTGCACTTTTTGAGGTATTCTTATGTTAATTTATATAATAAATTATTTATTTGAATTATACTAATATTCAATTTTTGTAATAGCCATCGAATAAACTGAGAAAAACAAATGATGACTCAAACGCTCAAATGGACCTCATACAAGAAATTGACTTTTTTCATAATAGTAAAAGTGCACTTGATGAGACTTTAGGTTTATCTAAAGATAAGAAAATCACGGAAATCATAGAAAAAGATCAAGAAGGTTGTTAAACGATCGATTCAAATATAATTTGAAACTAACTATTTGAGTTAATTAAACTGGTTTATTGATGGTTTTATCTTTCAAAAGAAGAAGAAAGCAGTGGTTCTTACAATGATAGAAATGAGGATGATCAAGTCGAAGGAGAATATTTAGCAAAGGACTTTAATGTAGATAATGTACTCACTATGTTTAATTTTCTAATCAACAGTGTTTTCTTAATTATATTTTCTTAATTGGCTTTCATTTCATAGGTTAAAATGTTTCGTAAACGATTTCGAATTCACACTTACGGAACAGATATTCCAAATCCATTTAGTTCATTCGATGACCTTGAATCGAAATATGATTTTCAGCCATATATTTGTAAGAATTTAAGAAACTCTGCATATGAAAAGCCAACGCCAATTCAAATGCAAGCTATTCCAATCATGATCCATGTATGAATTAATTCAAAGAATTTTTTTGGTTTTTAATGATATATTTTGTTAATATGATTAAAAATATTTGAAGGGACGGGATATAATGGCTATGGCACCTACAGGGTCAGGCAAAACGTTGGCTTATATTTTGCCAATATTACATGATTTGAAAGGTCCAGAGAAAATGGGCTATCGTGCATTAGTTATCTCTCCAACAAGAGAATTGGCACATCAGGTTTTTTTTTAATATTATTAAATTTAAAATTTTTAAGATAAAGCAACTTATTTTTTAATTTGATTAGATTTATAGGGAATTCAAAAAAATGAGCGTTGGTAAAAAATTTAAGGTGTGCATGTTAACGAAAGCGACTGCGGCTACACAAGCACAATCTCCTCACCTGAGAGAAAAATTTGGTATATCTTGTTTTGAGTATTTTATTTGAGATTATGTATTCTTAATGTTTTAATTTTTAACCATTCAAATTTAATTAATAAGATATTTTGATTAGCACGCCACTTCGTTTAGTTCATGCAATTCAAGAAGAAAATGTTGAATTGAAAAAGTAGGAATTATTTATATTAATGGTTTATTTTCCTATTAATTATTATTGCTTTAATACATGGAATTTTTTTCTACAGTGTACGTCATTTGATTTTGGATGAAGCAGATAAATTGCTTGAATTAGGATTTTTGGAGCAAACTGATGAAATATTTGCAGCATGTTCTAATACGAAAATACAAAAAGCCTTATTTAGTGCAACACTTCCTTCAAGCGTTGAATCATTAGCAAGTAATTTTATGAAAGATCCAATTAGAGTTGTAATAGGCTTAAAGTAAACTATTTCTAATTTACTTTCCTTATTTTTTTCGAAGAAAAAAAAGAATTTGTACTAACATTTGTTTTTTAATTGTAGAAATGCTGCAACGGAAACGATTAAACAAAGACTCGTCTATGTAGGACAAGAAGAGGGAAAATTGATTGCTGTTCGACAATTAATACAAGAAGGGTTTAAGCCGCCAGTATTAATTTTTGTACAATCAATTGAACGAGCAAAAGAATTATTTCATGAATTAATTTATGATAGTATTAATGTAGATGTTATACATTCTGAAAGAACAAAAGCTCAGGTAATTTAATAAATTTCATACTTTTTATTTTACGTGAAATTTATTCTAAACGTATTTACTTTATTGTAGAGAGATTCAATTATATTAAATTTTAGACAAGGAAAAATATGGGTACTAATAGCTACAGAATTAATGGCTCGTGGTATGGATTTTAAAGGTGTCAATTTAGTTATAAATTATGATTTTCCACAATCTGTACAAAGCTATATTCATAGAATTGGTAGAACTGGTAGAGCTGGTAGAACTGGTGATGCTGTAACTTATTATACAAAAGATGATGCTCCTTATCTAAAAAGGTTAGGAAAATTTTAAAGGTTAATTTTAAATGAAGTTTTTGTTAATAATTTCTAATGAATTTGTATATGTAGTATTGTTAATGTAATGAAAGAATCAGGATGTGAAATACCTGATTGGATGCTTCAATTAAAAAATCCTTCAAAAGAATCTAAACAGCAATTACGTAAGAAACCTATAGAACGTAAAACTATAAATACAAGATCTACTTATGATATTAAGAAAATGAAACATAAAAAGTATGTATTTATTATTTTATTGTGACGTTAATCTTTTATTAATAAATTTTCGTTCTTTATTAGAGAAATTATTGAAGCTTCGAAAAAAAGAAAAGCTCGTAAGTTGGCTTCTGCTTCAAATAAAAGCGATGATACAAATAAAAAGGAAGAAAAGAAAGATAAATCTCGAAATGATGATAAAGCAAAAAGTAAATCAACATCGTTACTTTCTAGTAAGAAAGGGAAAAATGATAATTGATAAATAAAGATTAATTAAATAAATTCATAATATAAATGTCTTGTCAATTATAAATAAAATAAATATAATATAAATATAAAAAAAGAGGTACCTGCATAATTATAATTTTTAACTCTTAAAAACTTGATCTAAGTATTTAGAATAATCATACCCATCAGCTACGCCTTGACTAGATGGCATAGTTTCTTTTAAATATGATACAACACTTCCTGGTAATAAAGATCTTTTTAAATCTAGTTCAGTAACGAATGGTTTATCTCCCGCAACAATTTTAAATGATTGTCGAAGTTGATCTGGTGAAGTTTTATCCTCTGTTACATTAATCATATAAATGATAAACTATAAATATAAAAAAAAATGAGATTTTTACAATTCATAGATGCAATTATTTATTAAACCTTGCATGAATAAAAAGATAATTATAAGAATTACCTGTTCAAAATTAGCTTCGGATTGTCCTTCAGACATTTGATTGAATGCAGCATACAATTCATCGTCCTATTAAATAATACAAGTAATTATTTTATACATACTATCAAGTCATTTAAATTACAAAGAAACAAATACATACATTATAGAAAATGCCTAAACTAGCCAAAGCTGCTTTAAATTCATAAGTATTTAATGTATTTGAAGAATCTTTATCGAAATGTCGGAAAGTACTTTCGAATTCTTCTAATTGTGCTGGTGTTAAATTTGTCATACTTCTTGAAACAATCTTTTAATAAAAGATATATATATGTATATGTTTTTTTTTCATTAATAAAAAAATTTTTGATATAAGAGGTTATTCTAAAAAAAAATAACATGATAATAAAAAAATACATAATTACTTGATTTTCAATGAACGCAGATTTCTTATTAACAGATTGTTTTACAAGTTCCAATTCGAATCTTAAGTCGTCTAATGAAAATACAGTATAATCATTTTCTTCTATATTAGCTTCATGACATTGAGCATCAATTTCTTCAATACGAGAAAGAGAGTTGTCCAATGATCCTAATTTTACAGAAAGACTCTTCACTGTTTCAAGTTGAGCATCTAATTCTCCATCTAATTTAGACAATACTTGTAATATAGATTCCACATTTTTCTGAAAATTATTTGCTGATTGAGCAAATGATTTACGAAGATTTTCTTTAATGCTGTAAATAAAAATAGATAAATATTTATAAAATTTGAATGCAATATTTCAATTCAATTCTTAATATATTTCGAGACCTACTCTCTGATTTTATCATTAATTGATTTATATCTTTGAGCTTCAGCAGCCAATAAACTTTGCCACACTTTATCTAAATCAATTAAAGTTAATCCGGCAGGTGGGTGATATGGTTGTAATACATATGTTTTAAGCTTGGTCTGAATATTTCCAAGTAACGTATCCAAATCACTTTTTTCAGCCACCCATTTACGTTTCTCCGAACTTTTGTATTTATTAAACTCAGCAGATTGACGTTTAGCGTCAGAATAACTTCCATCGAAACGTGAATTGGCCCAAACAGTTTTCCTATCGTTAACATTTTTCATCAACTTAAAAGACGAGAAATTATCATTAAATATTTATTTTAAAAAAGTATACACGTGAATTAATAAGTTTCAATACCTGTTCGACACGTCGTTCATAATCATGTTCCATATCCCAAACAGATTGCATAACTTCTGCAAACTTTGCTACTCTTCTTCCAGCAATTTCCACTTTATCTATTTATCAAAGATATAAAAATAAGCTATGCAAAATGAATATATTTAAAATTAATAATTATCTGACCTAAATGTGAGAAAGCATGAAAGTATAAAGCAACATAGGTCATAATTGACCGTTCATCGGGTTTTTGAATATCACAAACATCTTCTACATCCAATAATTTCTGAAAAAAAGATGATATTCGAATAAGAATATAAAGGAATATTATAATTATTTGTAAAAAAAAATTTATAATACCGGTATATCAAGATGCGTTGCAGCAACATCAAATGCTAAAGCGGTATTCGCATGGCGGTTTGACTGAATTGTATTTCCAAAAATAATTTTTAATAAATTTTGAATTTTTAATAAATGACCTAAATCCAATTTAATTCACCTTATCTAACGCATCGTAATCTAATAAATCAGGACGATGTCGGTGTATTAATGCACAGCTAACAAGAAACTTAGTAAATTTCTTGAATTCATAATTTTTTGCCAACGAAGAAATTTATTTTCACTTACAATGCTAAACCATCCTGCCAACTCATTATATTAGATTATAAAATACATCTTAATATTATAATATAATTTAATTTACACATAATATGTACGAAAACATTTATCCTTACCTATAAGTAAAATCACGCACATTAACCTCGGTATAAGGAGCTGTTTTTCTTTGACACCAGAGTAAAAGACCTTCCTTAGCTGTGAGCCCCTCCTCACTATTCAAGTAAGAATAAGGTAAATATAACACCAATACATTTACAAGAATCTAAATCTCACGAACCTGATATCGGCAATCGTGAACCTCAAAATAATAGTCCAGATCATACCGAGAATAAGTTTAAGATTGGTATCAACAATATCTGACAATTATTAAATTAAAACCTATCGTGTGAGAAGATAATAATCTTACAACACACGATAACTCAATCTTGCACATAATTGGATTTTATGATTTAAATAGAATCAACAAATGTATGTTACCTTCAGCACCTATATTTGTGAGGGATACACCTCTATGTTTGATAAATTCTAGTGCTTTATTCACATTTTCAACCCTTTGAATGCGCATTTTTGGATTTTTGTTATATTTGCCGAGAGAAGTATCTCCAATAATTTCCTAATTGACAAAAGAGGGATTATTGAATTATAATCCTTATTGAAGGTGCAACATAATAGGCAGCACTTTTGATTAGACATTTCCGCTTGTGATCATGAAAAGCATTCAGACATAAATCAATAGTTGGACTGAATGCATCTATTAATATTATCTTGACAACGATCAATTGACGAAATCATTCGTTTCGAACTAATTTGATCTATTCAAAATGAATATCAATGGCATTGATCAATCTTTATACTGACGTCTCCTCGGCAATAGAATAACCGACAAATCAAATTTTTGACGGAAATTCATGAAATATTATGAGGTAATTTGTTTTCTGCCAATTTTGCCAATTTGAAGCTGAATTGTTCCAGGATGGCTCACCAAAAGTTGAATCAATCGGACTCCATCAGATATTTCACGATTCAAATCACTAATTGGAGTTATATCCTTTACAGCCAATTTACTGTTGACCCTGTTAATAAAACACCAATTAAAAAATTAAATTAGTTTGCAACTCAAGGTAACTTCTGTGTGATAATTGTATAAAACATGAACCTACCATTTCGTAAAAGTTTTCTCTTGAATAGTTTCCCAAGTTCTGTCCATTACCTTCGCTATTGAAAATACAGAGTTTATCGATATACACTGAAAAATAAAAAGAAAATTGTCGTCTATGTGAACGAAGAATTACCAGTATCTTCAACGACCTGTTGAGAAGCTGGGGTTGGCTTAAAAGGCTGCGTCATTTTGTATACAAGGTTAACGAAAGTTAATCAAAGTATATTACAATAAAGTACCGAAGAGGAAATACTGAAAAGTAAAATCAATCTTGCATGGATGATCTGCTGTAAGTACTGTCGATCATTGATTTATAACACGCGGAAAAATATCTGCAGTTGAATAAACTTTCTTTTTTTATAAGCAATTTGTTATGCGTATGATGAACGCTATTTCGGTGGTGGGTTTTAAGGACTTTTTGACAAAAGTAGTTTACTTATTTCCAGTCAATATATTCCATTTCTTCAAATTTTGAATTACGCGTAATTTTATTGCTTTCAGCTCGACCATATTACTCCGTTTTGTGAGAAATATCCACAAACAGCAGCTTGCCTTTCTCAAGTGTACCTTGACTTGACAAAAGGTAAATATTTATCTATTTTGGCATGTTTTTAAACAAAACTTGCAACATTTTTTCTTTATTTTTAGCAAAAACTTGGAAGGAGGTTGAAGTCGTAGAAATTGAACCTCTACAAAGGTGCGTGATATTCGGCAAGGCAAACACAGAGGTAATTATTAAGTCAAATAATGATTAATTATATTCTTTTTCTTTCCTTTTTTTCAATGAATTCTCATTCTTCATGATACTTATAGACAGAAACTCAAATCATCATTCCGTGTTCCTCCTCTGAATCATGGTCGATTGAACGGCAAGTGTATTGAGATTTTTGTAATTTATGCCACTATAAATACTAATGCTTAGATTCTTTTTTTTATGACTATTTACAGCATAACATTGTTCTTTTCTTCGCTACAATCATTTTTGAACAAGCCTTTATATAAAAGGTTTGTTCTCTTTCTTAAAAAAATAAATATTAAATATACTATATACATACAATAAAATGAACATTTAATATACATGTAAAGTGTGAATTATTATTCTAATGGTTTAAATTATTATTATATTGGTTTTACAAAAATTTTCTTTAAATTTAAATATTTATATATACAGTGTTACTCTTGCCATCACATTCCCCGACTCAACGGTGGTTTATTATAAAGTTCATGAAGGAATTGTTCCTCCAACTAATAATTGTGTCGGTTGAATCGAATCGAAGAGAAGAGCAACAAGACTGAAAGATGTTTGAAAATGTAAGATTAAAATCTGATTGAATGTATGATAACAAAATGTCTGAAAGCAATTTGCTTCTTTCTTATTTGCAAGTTAAACGAGCGCCCCCTCCAATTGAATTAAATGAGATAAAAATATCCAGTACGTGCCTTAATTTAATTATTAATCCAAAAAAAATATATATAATATTTATAACAGATTTAAAAGAAAAATAAGAGTAAGAAGTAACGCCATAAGTGTTGCTAATAATATAAAGAGCAACAACAATTCTACAGGATGTTGAAAGCAAATAGGATATAATATTATTCTACAGAATTTTGTTAATTTTGTTGGAAATATATGCTACATATATATATTGAGGTGAAAATATAAAAGAATTTGGTGAATTGTCCCAAAACCAACACTTTATAAGTTCCATTTTGGCGTATTAAATAATCAAAATATGCCAACCAAAATAAAAATAAAGCAGAGAAATCGATGACCCAAATTTATTAGTTTCCCAAATGTAATTAATTACAGTAATTAAATAATAAATCTTCCATCCTTTTATTATCTTGACCGTCGCGGTTGAGGTGGAGGTGGTGGTGGACTATTTAAAAATCTTCTATTTCCACCTCCATAAAATTGACCATATGGCATATCACCATACCCACCATCATAACGCGGAGGAGGCGGTGGAGGTGGTAATTCACCATAAGGAGAGAGTCCAAAGTTCATAGGATGCATTTGCATAGCATTATAATATCTGGGATCTCCTGTATCATATGGCATTCCATACATGGGATTAGCATTTTGTCCACGATTTCCTCGCGGTTGATATCTTATGCGTCCATCCGGTCCAATTATTTGTTCTTCTTCTATCGGATATCGTCTCTGTTGTCTTGGCTGTTGTTGACGTATTTCATTATTAGGTCCTGAGAATTGTTGTGGCGGCTGTGTTTCCCGTCTTTTGTTTCCAATCGTCTCTTTTTTGCTATCTTCAATTGGAGCTTGATCTCGAGTTCGTTTATTTGGGAGTGAATTATCAATTGGACTCGAAGTTAATAATTCTTGTTCTTTTGGTCTTCGATTTCGAGATACTCCTGCGGATGCTGCACGAGTAGAATTTTCTGGCAGGGAAGAAAGCGATACTTCAGTTTTTTCGATTTTCATTGGATTCAAAGGAGCACTCACAGGCAAGGATACATTCTTTTCCGTTGATGTCTTTGCTACCCCGGGTGTATTCGTACTTTCTGTTATTTTAGAAATAGTATTAGTTGTACTGTCTCCCCTATTCATATTTCCAAATATCCAAATATCTGTTACAACGTCCGTTGTGTCATGTTCTCTTTTACGATGATGAGAAAACTTATCCATTCTAGTGGAATATTTATTACATCCATTTAATGTGCATACAACCAAACTTGTATCGTAAATGTTTGCTTTATAACCGACACAGTTCGCAATATCTTCTTCTGTCGTAGTTTCATCAGCTTCTACGGGTTTTGATGTCGCATATTCCACAGCTTTGACCAAATTAGATTTTTCAATTGTTTCTCCTTCTTTCTGTAAACTATCCTTATTATTTATATCCGACTGCATAGTCGATAATGTTGTTATTTGTGCCTTTCCTTTATCTATTGTGTTCACTGCGGGTGGTGCAGTTTTTTCTACGGGCATAAATTGCGCGTTATCGGGTTTCCCGTTTTTTTGCGGTTCATTCAGTACAGGGTCTTTAGTTAAACGTCCTTCACTTGGTAAGAAACCTGTGTCATTCATAGATACAGTATTTGGTTTCGGTGTCGAGCCACGGCGCGTTGGAACACTTTTCTTAATGGCTACATGTTTAATAGGATTATTAGCTTGAGTCGATTCTTCTTTAGGTAAAGAACGGCTTTCCAACTCCATTTTGGAGATGGTATAAAGTTCCATAAACTAACAATATCGATTAAAAGCCTGTAATGTCCTGTATCCTGTACGTAAAAGAAGGCTAGTAAATTGGTAACTTCCTGGATCTAACAAGGAGTACGAAAAGCTAAAACCGAGTCCGTGAGGAATTTTGTGGCGGTAATAGTTTTAACTTTGTTTTGTTGACTTTTATGGTAAAAGAATGGCACGGCTGGTAAAATCCGGATATACAAGAATTATGAAAATCAAAATTTTAAATTTATACTGTTATTATTAAAACATTTAAAACTTTTGGTGACTAGAAAAATTATTGATCTCGCTTATAGAACGTGTGTAGTTTTATTTTTTTTTAGTTAGAGTAGTAGTTTTAAATAACATTAAAGGCCTTTAACCCGAAATGTCCTCTTCAAAATCCAAGTAGTGAAATTTATTTAAATATATTTAATTTGTTATTTACATGTCATGATCGAGCTGATTTTTTTGGAAATAATTTTATTAGGAATAAAAATCGTGCCGACTTTAACTATATATGTAGTTTGAAATATCGACACATTCCTCCAACACCTGAGCATCTACCGCTTGATCTTAGCTGGAATGTTGATCTTAACTATTTAACAGGACCTGATTCATTTTTTGAATCGTTTCAATCCTCCCGTCTTCCCTTAATAAGTGATTATGACTTAGGAATGAAAACCGAACTAAGCGATTATCCAGGA
This sequence comes from Glomus cerebriforme, assembly GCA_003550305.1. Taxonomy (NCBI): domain Eukaryota; kingdom Fungi; phylum Glomeromycota; class Glomeromycetes; order Glomerales; family Glomeraceae; genus Glomus; species Glomus cerebriforme. The sequence goes on along the minus strand of QKYT01000055.1, from coordinate 182,334 downwards.
CTTTTTCTTGGGGATGAATCAAGTTTGTTACTTTGTTTAATTAATATACAAAATTTATCTTTCTTATAAAAACTTTTTTTAAAATCTTAGGTTTAAATCCACGGAGAGAAACTACTTCGTTTGATATAAATGATCAAGCCCTACTTTGTGTAGGTAAAGATCCGGTAACTATAACTCAGGATTCGCCGAGATTAAAAAGATTATCAAGAAATGAGCCAAAAGAATGGTTAAGACGTACACAATACTTAGATTCAGAAGCTGTATATAAAACAAATAAAACAACTACAATGGAGAGTCGGTAAGATAGCTTGTTGATTTAATGATTCAACCATTGAATTAATAGTTGACAAAAAAGTTTTATTTTTTAGGATGGCTGCTCTGAAAGCTAATTCAGACCTGGTAGATCAATCTCATGAAGAACAGATTAAGGCCATTGATAAAACTTTTGAAAAGGCAAATGATCCAGAATTTCTTTCGACATTAAAACATCCAACAAATCCTTCGTTGAAAGTGAAAGAAATTATTCCTGTGTTTCCAGAATTTCAAGAAAGTTTACGTGGACAGAATAAATTTGATAGAGATCCGTGGGAAGGTTATGAAATTGAAGAAGATGAAGTGAGTATTAAATAGCTATATAGTTAGTTAGTCTTTGAAATACATATTTATATTTATTTTATTGCAGGACAATGGAGAAGAAAAGGAATTAAGGATGAGTAAAGCAATAATAATTCCTGGTGAAGATCGGCATGGAAAAAATCTATTTCGATTGTATGTTCCCAATGTAGAATCTGCAAAAAGATTAGTGAAAATTAAAAGTTTTGAAGACACAAAAAATGAGGTAATATTGTCATTCCTAATTCCTAATGCTATATTACTTATTTGATTTATTTACATATTGATTTCGTTGTTATTATAGTCATATCAGTTCAAATGGGTTAGAGATTATAATATTGATAGTGATACTGTAATGGAAAATCAAGATTTGTTATTTGTAGAACAAAATCCAACCGATGGAAAGAGTGAGAAAATATTTTCTTATTCAGAACTTTACGTTGCATCTGTACTCAAACGCAGAAGGGATACATCGGTAAATAAAAGAATAGTTGATTATCTTTTTTTAAATTTATTCTCAATTACTGACAAGTTTATTATCACTTTAATAGGAACGAATACAAATGCCTGAATTACAAGGTGGTAGTACGTACCTTAATGTAGAATATGTTTTAAATAATGAAAAAAAGACGCCAGAGAAATTAGACAGTGATAATGATAATAATGATGATTATGATATGAAAGAACTTGGTAAAGACAATGATAAAAATAGTGATATAACTGGAAAACGAAATCGCAATATTGATTTGTTCGATGATGATGATATAGACGATTGGCCGAATGAACCGCCTAGCAGAAAAATAAAAGTTAATGATGAAAAGGAAGAATTATTTGATGAAGATGTTGGCAGTGATCACACAATTGATGGTGACTGAATGCTAAACAAAAGATATTTAAAATTTTGTAAAAAAAAAAATGATAATTAATGATAAATCGTAAAAATTAACCGTTACACCCGCACCATAGAGCAAGGCATTTTTACACTAAACTAGTGATTAGTAATTAATAATTTATAAAGTAGTTTCATATAAATATTATTATAACATTTAAATTTTGTAAATTGATTCTATATAATTATAAAATAAAAAAAATATAACTAAATATGGGAGCAAAAGGTGGGGCAAAATTTTTTTTATATGATTTACATTTTTTTGTTTATAAGAAAAGTTTATTTTATTATTTATATTTCTTTTAAATTTTTTTTACATTAGGTAATGATCTACTAATTTACTTTTGTTGCGCCATATGTCGATCGCTGGCCAAACCTTCTTAAGGCATTATATTATTCCACAGTGCCTAATTGATGCTTTTGTAGAATCAACATGTGATTATTACGTCATTGCATAATTTTTAAATATATCGAATATCATTTTTCTATAGCTTTTAGTACTTTAACTCTATACTCATAGTATTGTCTCATACTGCATATATTGCATTCGATATGGCTGCAATTTCCACTAATTGGCATTTTGATAAAGCTGACTATATTAATAATACTCCTTCCCGCCGAGATGGAACTTCTCTGGCAGAAGAACGAATTACGAGGAGGGTAGGAATGAAGTTTCTCCTAAACGTTAGTTGGAACCTGAATATACCTCAAAATACAATAGCAACGGCGGCAACTTATTATCATAGGTTTTTTATGTTAAGAAGCTTTAAAAAACATCATAAATACGAGATCGCCGGAGCATGTATATTATTAGCTTGCAAAACTGAAGAAACAATGAGAAAGATATCTCAAGTTTCTTTGAGTTGTGCAAAATTTGCGCGAAGAGAACTCTCACCCTATATCAAAGACGAGGGGGAAATTGAAGCATGGTCAAAGACCATAAAAAAAAAGGAGCCGATGATCGCGGCCACTCTCTGCTTTGACCTAGCGGTTAATAAGCCATATAAAGTGTTGCTCGAATTCTTAAAAACATTGAAGGGTAAGTAAATTTTTTGTTACACTTTCATAGTTATTTTTCACGTTCTTCGGATTTATTATTTGTTTATTGCTTTAGGTGTTGACAAAAATGTGTTGCAAAAATTTGCAACTAATGCCTGGGCAGTAATTAACGATAGGTAAAAGATTGAACTTAAAAAATAGATAATAATAATACGCAATATACTAATTCATATATTCTCTTTAAAGTTATTTGACACCGATGTGTCTATTTCAAAAACCAGAAACTATTGCAAGTGCTGCAATATACCTAGCAGCACAAATGATCGATTTGCAATTAGATATTAATCCAAGCAATGGATTATTATGGTGGGAAGTTACTGATTGCAATATTCATGAATTGGGTATTTGCGTACAAGAAATTTTAGACTCGTATCGCATCCCTCGTGGAGAAGAAATGAGTCCTGATATTCGAGAAAACGGTAACCCCGTCTCCACAAATCTTTCAGGAATAGTAAATGATAATTTAAATAGAGAAGTTATAAATTCGGGATCAACAACGCCACTTAACATGAATCTCATGAATCACACGACACGTGTAGAAATGAGGAACGGTGTTCATACTCCGTATGAAAACCCATCTCCATCCAGTAATACTATAACAAATGGTGTAACACCCGTGCAGGATGATGAGATGGAAGATGGTCAAATTGTGGAGGATGATGCTGCAAATTGTCAGATGGTTGAAGATGAAATGGACTTAGTTTAATGAAGACTACGACATTGGCAAAAATATTTCTATCTTTAACATTGAGGGTGTAGAGAACACTAAAATCAAAACAATGTTTCGCTTAATTTTATAATTAGTCGTGATTGATGAACATTTATATCAAAAAACATATTTATAAATTTTTTTTATAATTAACGTAAAATTCGCAAAATTTTGTAAATTCTTATAATTGTAATTATTTATATTTCTCTCCTTTCTTACTTTAAACAATAGTTAAAAGTATCTAAATTTTAGATTTTTTTATTTAATATAATTTAGTGCACTTTACCTTATAGTTTTAATGAGCTGGTAAAGATGTCTTCTTAATCTCATAAAAATGAGGACTATTTGAAAATTTAAAGTGTATATATATATATATTTTTAGTATAAAATTAATTATAGAATAACATTAAAAAAAAATGTAAATAAAAGACTATGATGCTTACGCTAATTCAGTTAGCCAAGCAGGATCAATTACTGTTAATTCTCGCATAAATGCTTTAGTTGTAGAAACAACTTGTTTTTGAAAAAAAAAAAATTGAAGTAATGCTAGTTTAAGAAATAATTTTGTTACAAAATCTAAATCTTACCTTCATGAAAAATAACCCAAGGGGCATTACGAGTAAACAATATGGAGGATGGGTGTACATGTAATTCCTATTAATTAGAAAAATAATTAATAATCTCATCATGTTCTGATAAAACACGAGACTTCAAGAAACATAACGTACAACATTGTCCCTAATAGATCTAAACGATCCATCAGGTTGCATCTTAGAAGCATGAGCAAAATATCCACTAACAAGACATTTCCTAATTTTCACCGTGTCATTCCCACATGATTCAATTGGAACTTCAAATCTTTCTAAATACTTTTTTAAATGCTCACGAATTGATAAAGCGCGAGAAAGCGCACGAAAATTTAAATAATGCTGATGACACCATCTTGCGGATTTCTTTCCACGAGTGACGAAAGCATTAAATACTTATAGAATGGAATTATAATTTTAGATATTATATTAAATGCTGATTTCATACAAATTTACAATCTAACTAACCGTTCAGTAATGTTATATGATCACCTTCTTCAGCCGCAAATTTTCGTTTCTCATCTTCAAATTCAGTTGATGGACTCGGAATAACAAAAACATTCTATGTATTAAATAAAGAATTCTCTTAAAATTTGCTTATATCGTTTATGAAACAAATAATTTTACCTGAACTGATATCATTGCGGCAATAGAAAGCATTTCTTCAGCGCATTGAAATTTATATGAATCCAGTAACTGAAAATAAAAAGTAAATAGTAGGAAACAATATAATTGTGAGATGAAAAAAAGCAAGAAAACCATACAATCTTCCCGAGCATTGGATCAACAGGAAATTCTGCTAGTTGCATCCCTAATGGCATTGTAAGCCGACCATAATCATCAAGTGCATTCAAAGAATATAACAACTACAAACGAAAAGGAGTTTAATTAATAAACATAAAAAAAAAAAGTTTGATTAACATTCATACTTCTAATGCGCGTATCATAAGTTCAGCAGGTGGTGGTGTCATAAAATCAAATCTTAAAACATTATCGATTCCTAATGCTTTCAAATGGAGAACAACTTGAGCCAAATTGCTTCTATTTGAAATAATTTACTAATAATCAATATATAATCGATAGCTTTCGAAAAAAAGAATTCTGTAAAGATAACCTTTGTATCTCTGGTATACTGGTGTCTCTCAGTCGATAAAAGGAGTCCTCCGTGTATAATCTGTATGCTTTGCCAGGCATAACTCTACCAGCACGACCCGCCCTTTGTTGAGCCGAAGCTTTGGATATTTCAACTACGGTGAGGCTTTCCATCCCAGTTTTGGGATTATAAGCTCGTAACTGAAAAAAAATCAATAAATGAATCATAATGGCTCAATTACCTTTCTAAATCTTAGAATATAAATATGTATACTAAATTATAATTTTGCGTACTTTAACAAAACCACAATCGATAACGTATACGATTCCTTCTACCGTAATAGAAGCTTCAGCTATGTTAGTCGCCACTATTACTTTGCGAGTATTATGTGGAGTTTGTTCAAATATTTCCAATTGCTGTTCGGACGGTAACCCGGCATAGATAGGTAACGGTTTAATTCTCATAGCCGATCGAGGTAAACTTTAATATTAACATAATATTAGATACTCATATTAATTATTATAATTTTCAGATGGAATCAGGTTCTGAGGTTTTTCTTTTACTTTTTTTTTTTTTGAAGTTAATAGACAAATTAAATAATTTTTGGTTAAAAAAAAAAAAATCCCAGAACCTGATTTTTCTAGCAAACCCTCTCCTCTATATATATATAATCTTTAAATACGTTGTAGCTCTTTGGAGAATTTCTCCAACAGTATTATCAATTTCGTCCCGCCCAGTTAAAAATATAAGAATATCTCCTGGAGGTTCCTATAATATGTTAAATTCATATAAGAGACCAGATGTATAAATAAAAGCATTTTAAGTGTAAAAGATATACCTTTACATGAATATCGAAAGCAGTCTGAATCGTAGTTTCAACGTAATCTTGACATGATTCTTCTAGATAATGTATATCTACAGGAAACATCCTACCTTCCAAAGAAATTATGGACACGTTATCTTTACTAGAATCATTCGTTGTATTAGTGTTATAAAACTCATAAAATGCTTCTGCATCTAATGTGGCAGAGGAGATGATAAGTCTTAATTCCGGTCTTTTTTTCTGAATTCTAAAGGTTGAAAAAAATGATTTATCATAGAAACAGATATCATAATATGATTTATTGAATATAATTCTTTAGATAGAATGCTTTACTTTTTCAGAATTCCTAGCAAAAGATCAGTGTATAAGCTGCGCTCATGAGCTTCATCAATCATAATAACACTGTACTGCGTTAATAAAGGATCAAGAAAAGTCTCTCGAAACAACATGCCATCGGTCATGTATTTAATACGTGTTAAATTTGGATCATAACATTCTTCGAATCTAATCTTATATCCGACCTTACAGTAAATTTAAATATTAATTTTAAGAAATATGTAACACTGATATAATACGTAATGATCTTAAAGGCTTACTTCTTCGCCGAGCTTTACATTCATTTCGGAAGCAACACGATCGGCAACTGTTATAGCAGCTACGCGACGTGGCTAATAAAATTGGTTTAATATCAAGAGCTTAGGTAAATATAATTAAAAGATAAAAATATTACCTGAGTACAAGCTACAACACGATCGCCCGCTGTCCAACCTGCCTCATGAAGATATTGGGGTAATTCTAAACAAAACAAATATACACGTTTAAAATTCAAAGAGCATATAAATATTCGAAAGACACTTAACTTACGTGTTGATTTGCCACAACCTGTTTGTCCAACAATAATTGTTGTCTGATATCGTTCCACAAGATAAAGTATTTGATCACCTTTTAATAAAAAGGAATATGAATACAAATTCTTTCGTCGGTAGAGACGCGTTATATAGTAAAAGTTGTTTACATTACGTGATTTGAAAATTGGTAGCCTCTTTCTTTGTTGTTGAATTGATAAATTAGAACCATAGTTCACAAAAGTCACAAGGCTTTCGCTTGTTTCTTTTTCTGCCTCACGATCAACGCTTATTCCTTATAAATTCGATAAAATTAAAACCCTTTTAAACGATAAGTAATCCGCTTGCAATTTATATACCTGGTGCAACCGTGCCTGGTTTCCAAAATGCCATTTAAACAAAAAAGTAAGAAATAAATGTCATTCCTCGATCGATCTACAGGTTGAAATTCATCATATCAGTAAAATTTTAAATACAGGTTTGTGGCACAGCAGACTGATTGTGGCGCATCAAAAAGTCATAGCATATAGCTCTTAAAAGTTACCAATTAAATGTAATTTCGGCTCAGTATTCTGTAAGCTTTACTTAGAGTGCCAAAAGCAAATGATCAGCAAAGAAAGATTAATTGTTATACAGCCCTTCTTGCAGAGCAAGAGCAGATGAAAATACAACTACAATATAAAATTTAAAAATTTTATGTTGAAGAAAAAAACTGTTTATTTTTTTTTTTTTTGTAAATTTGCTGCGCCACAGACCTGTACGCGCATTACAAAAATTTTTATTTATTCTATCCGAGCGTTTAATAAAAAAAAAGAGTATTGGAAGCTAAAGTAATTGCAACTCAACATTTACCTTGCCGGCCGTTTTCCTTTATTTTTTATAGGTTCTAACGCTTTCCTCTTCCTCGTCAACTAATTTTTCTAAAAACCTCTTAATTTCTTTCACTTCCGCACCACATCGTAAACATTGCCAGGTTCCACCCTCTTGAATCAATTTAGTTTTAATACAATAATAACAATATTTATGCCCACAATTCGTTTCGTATGGATTGTGTATCTTAGACGAGATAACAACAGAAGACATGGATGCATTTGAAGCTGATTGATTATCGTGACATATAGCACAAATATGTGTGGGTAGAAAATCAAGTGTATTGAATCTGGAATAAGATTCAGGGAGGAGTTTACGTTTTAAAAGGTTTTTAAGTTTACGCAAGTTAATAAGAGGCATGAGGAAGAGAAGGAATTCCTATAAAAAGGATATATATTATTATATAAAAACATAAAAATATTTTCATTATAAAAAAATTTGTAAGTTTACCGTAAAGACATGCCAAACCAATTGTCGATTTAAAAATTCAAAGCTAACTTGTCTATTCATTATTCTACGGGCATACACTAAACGCATTGAAAGAATTCTATCAGTCAATGTACTGTACCTAAAAAATCATTGTTCATATTAAGTTAGCACATTAATATTAACTTAGACACCGATAAGCTACATACAATACACTTACTTGCCGTCATACAAAAATATTAGGAAATTTAATAGTGATGTTGTTTTATAAATATTTTCTATTTTTTGCAATAATTTCCAAAATATCTTTCGGGGGTCATCCTAAATTATATCAGCAATGATTTAGTAAAAATCTAAGTATATTAAGATTTAATATTACATTCATGTTACCTCACTCAATTCACCCCATCCTTGCGCTGTCACCAACCGATTGAAGCGCATCCATACATATTGACAACCAACTGTCGACGCAATGTACGCAAATTTCTGAAATTTTGTTAATGGCGAATCTTTAGCAGTAGATTGTACTAAAAAAATATTTTATGTTGCAATTGTTAAAAATATCTAATAAAAGACAAATTAATTGCTTATACAAAATGTTTAACTTCACACATCCTCCCAAGTGTTGTTTCTCATTTCGATATTTAAGATTCTGCAATTGCGCACCATACGATGCGCCAGATTCGTAAACGGTGAGACGGTACATAAATTGCAAAATACAAAGCAATTCTGGCTCAAAGATTTGTTTAATTTTGGGCTGTAAAATGTACAATTTTAGCAAATAAGATATATTTTTTATATATAATTGTAATATTAACAAAATATTTACGTTAAAGCTAAATAATAGCCATAAATGTTCTTTGAATATCTCAATAAGTTCAGAATCTAATAAAGCGGCGTCTAGCTGACTAACTCGCATAATGCGCAAAGGGGAAGAAGGAAAAGTTGCCAACGAACGCCGTAGAGAAGATAGTGAACTTTGAACATTTGTCCAATCCTTTTTCCAGAAAGCTATAGCATTTGTTGAATTTAAACTTGAATTTGAATCGTTGGGAGACATTGGAAACAGATGTTAATTAATGATCAGCATTGCATTATAAAAAATTCATAATTTAATCTAACCATTCAATTCATTGAATTTTGCCCAACTTGTTTATTTTTTTTAAAAAAATATAAATAAGGAAAAATGACAAAGGAATCAAACTACACTTTTGAAGTTCACGCTCCTTCCCCTCCTATTATTATTCCTTCAAGGAAGCCTATCTCACATATTTCGGCTTCTACAGCTCCTTCAGGAATGTCTCCCATTACCGGAAATCCAATTCTTGGCAATAAATTATTAACACTTCCTTCTCAACCTTCTTCAAAAAACTCTAGTCCAGATTTAGCATCTTTGTCGTCTTCACCCTTACCCTTAAATCCTATAACGAACAAAACCAATAACATAACAAATACTTTTTTAATCCCTTCTCCGCGTTATTCCTCGTCATACTCTTCAACTTCCTCCTCTGCTACGCATTTAATGAAAACCGGTTTTCATTCCACGACAAGACTCCCAGATACAATTAGTACCAATAAAGAAGAACCTGAGCAGATAGAAAAACCAAAAAGGAATACAATGAAAAGATCATTAAGCTATTCAAAAGAATCTAATAGTTTATATTTTACTCCAACATTTGTTCGAAATCCCTTCAATGATTGTGAAATATTTTCATTAGAATTATCAAATTCTGATGAGTCAAATTCAAAAATAACAAACAGTTCAAATTCCCTCAATGAGTCAAATAAACCTGGATCATTAAAAGATAAAAAAAAGGAACGTCATAATAATACAAAAGATCATAAGTTAAATAATTGGGATATAATTGAATTTCAATTATTAGCATTGGACAATTTCAGGAATTGGATGCTATGTTTTTGTGTAATTAATTTTGATTTAGAATTAGGACAGGCAATGGATTTAATGTATCCACCTTCAGAGTTGACAGATGACGAAAAGAAAAATATTTGTTTTTCTGCGTTTCCTGATTCGAATTCATTTGATGTAGGAGATACAGTATTTAATTTTCGTATAAGATGTTCAAAATCTGGATTGGTTTCTTCAGGTTAGTCATGACATTTAATTCATTTGTTATGAATTTGGCACTATTTTCAAAAACACAGACAAAACAGTTGCATAATAAATTTTCGCACAAACATTTTATTTTTCATATCTCCTTTCGTGAAACTGTTTTAATTCTGGTCCATCTAATTTTGGATGAGTTTGGTGTGTAGAACTGTCGTAGATGATATAAATTAATATGAAATAAATGGGGAAATTACAATTAAGAATTAAAATCCATACATACAAAAAATATTGAGAGTGTCATTATTACATTTATTAGGTCCAACAGCCGACGCAGGATTTTTATATGGTTATGTTTTCTTTCGTCAAAAGAAAGATCCACGAATAAGGCGTGGGTACTTTCAAAAATCTTTAGTTATTCTATCACAATATCCATATGTTGGGCTTTTCTCAAAAATGGCCTCCATTCTTGGGCCAGCATATTTTGACGTTGGCAAACCTATGCTTGAAGCAGCATGTCATGATATTGCTAGTTGGAAGTCTCCGGCGCCAGGAAATCATTTCGACCTTCCATTTCTAGGAAATGTTATACAAGTGGAATTATCACAACCAAACAAGCCGCAACTTCTTGAAACATGTCCTTTTGACATGGCGAATTATCGACCGGAAACTCAAATTCTTGCGTCGTTACCACCAGTTACAATGTTTACACATTTTAGAGACATGTTAAAAGATTTATGGTTATGTTGGGAATTGATGTTATTTGCAGAACCTATCGTATTGATGGCACCTGATCCAAAAATATGTAGTGAGACAGTGCTAGAATTGGTGGACCTTATTAATCCAGTATATCATAATTAATTACATTTATTTTTGTTGTTATTTTATTTTTACTTGAATTAACAATAAATATTATATAAATTGTAGATACCATATTGTGGGGATTATCGACCATATTTTACAATTCAAGATTCGGATTTTAAATCTTTTGTAACGAAGAATAAAGTAGATATTATATTATTCTATATTTACATATATTTTATTCATGACACAAAGATTAAAATTATTTATGATCCGTTTATAGCCTCCTTCAAATATAATAATCGGAGTGACAAATCCATTCTTTACAAAAGCTTTACAACATTGGCCAAATATAATAAGAGTTGGCAAATCTAAATCAAGAAAATTATGTGACTCTTCGTGGAAAGGATTAAATGTTTCGTCGCTCGATTTTGTACAAGTAAGAAAAATTCCACTTAAACTAATTATTTTTAGTAATTGGCTACTAAATATTTTAATTCCTCCATAGGGGGTGACAAGTAAAAGAAAATCTGTTATAGCTAAAGATAAGGCTATATTAAAACTGCTCGCAGAAGCGATAGCTCGCGGGTATCCACCAGGTAAACTTCTTAATTAATATAATTGTTTTGAAATAATTCATTTATGCTCATAATAATTTTATTTTGTAGATTATTTGTTGAATAATATTTTGAGGAGATATTTTGTTGATCTCACTGAAAAATTTTTGGTGCCGCTTAACCGATATTTTTCTACGCTAATACCATTTCATATGTATGTCCTAACAGGAAATAGGGGGGAGAGATTCCAAGTATATTTATTTAATTGAAAATAATATGTTTTTTTCTCATTTAGAACACTCTCTTCTTCACAAGAACCCCCACTACTTAAACCATTTAAAACTGATGTGTTTTTGAAATCATTACAAGAACATGGTAATATACATTTTAATAATTTAAATACAATCTATTATATTTATGTCACTAATAATTTTATTTCAAATAGGACCACAAATACCCTTTAAATCGAAAAATTTCCCAACAACGTCCACAGACACTTATTTAAATTTTTACGCACAATTTCTAAAATGTGGTAATTTTGCTACGTGGCTTAGACAACGTACCATAGAAGCACAAAATGAGGTACGCAAACGCTATTTACAAGTATTATGTGATGATGATGTGAGGAAATGGATGGTTGGAAAACATGAAATGGAATTAGTGGATTTATTAGTAAGAGTAAAAGATGAATTGGTAAATAACTCAAATTTAATTTATTTAAGTATAAAAAGAATATATTGTACTAAACAAGAAATATTTTACAGAAACTGTCAAATAAAAATGATTCGTCTTCTCAGCAATCGTCATCAATGCGAGACAATGGCATATCGCCTTCTATACCTACACCTAAGCAATGTGAAAAGTTAAAATTACAGGCAAATATTATTATATCTGGACTTTCGAGAGATTTGAGAGAATCGTTAGCCGTGGGGATATGATATTAAAATAGTTGGGACAATTGGAATTCTTTTTTTAAAGTTTCAGGGTAAACCATTGGAGGGTTATATAGATAATTTATAAATTTTGAGACATTGAAAACTAAGGTTTGGTTTTAAAAGTGTATAAAAACAATATTGAGATAAATTATGGTTAATTATGGGTTTTTTAGTAGAATATCATTATATAAAAAAAAATTTTATTAAATTAATTAAAAATTTAATTTGACATTCATATATTGTCACATCTTGTCACATGACTTAGCGCTCAAAGTAGTATTTTAATATTATTGATTTATTATGTTTTCCTTTGTTACAATATTATTTAAAAGAATTGGCTTGTTTGTCCATAAATCCATGATATTAAACAATTACTCGTAATTTGCGATTGTAAAAAAAAATAATAATAATTGTCTATTTTTCTTCAATTTTAGCCAAAATTTCAGAATCACGGAAAAGTGTATATTCCTAATTATATGAATTCAAAAGATAATTTAGTATCATAACTGCAAGGGTAGGAAGGGCAACTATTAACAATAACGTTTATGGCCTGGCACGTGCCTGACAATAATTTTGCCCAGCATTAATTTAAACAAAAAAAAAAAAAGAATTGAATTACCTCTTCCCCAACTTTAACAGTATTACCACCGTAGGATGGAAGAAGTACACGATCTCCAGGTTTTACTTGATTCGGAACGTGTTTTCCATGCTAATTCATTTATACGATATATAAAACACGCGTCAAAAATATGGATGGATGATAATTTAAAAAAATTCTCATAATTACCTTATCTAATGCACCTTTACCAACCGAAATAACCTCTCCTTCATTTAAAGATTCCAGTGATTTTTCAGGAATTAAAATACCAGAGGAGGTTTTCTTGCGTAAAATTTAAATTTTTATTTAGAAAAAAGGCAAAACAATGCCAATAATGTTACACGGTGATTAAAGTGATATACCTGTTGTGCCTTAACACGTTGAACAAGTACGCGGTCAAGAAGTGGAATTATAGCTTTTACATTCCTAGTAGCTGTTGCCTAAAAAATTTTTTTTAAAAAAAAATTCAAAACACGTTTTTTTGTAAAGTTGCACTTTTTAATTAAAAGAAATAACTGGAATCTTTATAAACGCGTACCATTTTTATTATTATTTACCGTTAAAAATAGGGTTTTCTCAATATCAAAAAATTAAAACTGATCAAGCGCCTCAATTATGAACGGGAAACAAAATCGATATCTTTTTTTTTTTATCTATATTTTTTTTTTTTTTTTGATTTCTATATTCAGTAATACTTGCGAATTTAACCAATCAGAAAAAATTAAATAAAAAAGCCGTCATATTAAAAGGAGATAGAAAGTTGAAGAAAGTTCTATATAATTATTTCACTTGCGAGTATTTCGTAATCTCAATATAGAAATTGATGGAAATTTTTTTAATCTCCAATCAAAACTTGAGATCTGTACTAATTTTTTTTTTATTTTAGCATACTTTCTCACGAAAAAAAAAAAATATTTTTTATTTTTCGAAATTTCATTTTCCGCTAATAATTTCATAAAAAAGAAAAGTCTATAAAGTGAAATAGACATAATGCAGCGCGCCTCACAGCTTTTCAATAAAGTTCCTCTTACAAATATTTCTCCTTCTTTATCTATGGTATCTAGAAATTCTAAAAGACCGTTTCTATCGCGATTTTATGCTACCCACAAAGAACTTAAATTTGGAGTTGAAGGACGTGCTTCATTATTAAAAGGTGTTGATATTTTAGCTAAGGCAGTAGCGGTTACGCTTGGTCCTAAGGGACGTAACGTATTAATTGAACAACCATATGGTAGCCCTAAAATCACGAAGGACGGCGTCACTGTCGCTAAAAGTATAACACTTAAAGACAAATTTGAAAATCTTGGCGCAAGGTGAATACTAAAATTATGTTTTTTTTTAAAATAAATACGCGATCTTTAAAATAATTGATACGCGCCCATTTCGCGAACGTATACCAATGTTTATTCTATTTATTTTGTTTTTTTTTATCATTAGATTAGTTCAAGATGTTGCTAATAAAACAAATGAAATAGCAGGTGATGGTACCACAACCGCTACGATTCTCACACGAGCAATTTTTGTAGAAGGTGTAAAAAATGTTGCCGCTGGCTGTAATCCAATGGATCTACGTCGTGGAGTTCAATTGGCAGTTGATGCCATTGTCAAATTTTTACGTGAGCATAGTCGCGTTATTACCACAAGCGAAGAGATAGCTCAGGTATAAATATATTTTAGTTAAATTGGAATCCATTTCATCAGTTAAATTTGCAATATATATTAATCATAAGAGAATTGTTGTTAGGTTGCTACGATCTCGGCCAATGGTGATACGCATGTTGGTCAATTAATAGCTAATGCAATGGAAAAAGTTGGTAAGGAAGGTGTCATCACAGTAAAGGAAGGAAAGACAATTGAAGATGAGTTAGAAATAACCGAAGGAATGCGTTTTGATCGTGGGTATATATCGCCATATTTTATCACTGATACTAAAACTCAAAAAGTTGAATTCGAAAAACCTCTAATTCTACTCTCCGAGAAAAAAATTTCGGTCCTGCAAGATATTTTACCAGCATTAGAAACTTCGTCTACACAACGTAGACCGCTTTTAATTATTGCTGAAGATATTGATGGTGAGGCTTTGGCCGCTTGTATCTTGAATAAATTACGTGGTAATCTTCAAGTAGTCGCTGTCAAAGCTCCCGGTTTTGGCGATAATAGAAAGTCCATTTTGGGTGATATAGCTATACTAACGGGTGGAACAGTTTTCTCAGATGAGTTGGATATTAAACTTGAGCGTGCTACTCCTGATCTTTTCGGTTCTACTGGTTCTGTTACTATCACTAAGGAAGATACAATTCTTCTTAACGGCGAAGGTTCCAAAGATATGATAAATCAACGTTGTGAACAAATTCGTGCTGCTATTAGTGATCCGTCTGTTTCTGATTATGAGAAAGAAAAATTACAGGAGCGCCTTGCTAAATTGTCAGGTGGTGTAGCTGTTATCAAAGTAGGTGGATCCTCCGAACTTGAAGTTGGCGAAAAGAAGGATCGTTTTGTTGATGCTTTAAATGCTACGCGAGCAGCTGTCGAAGAAGGTACTGTACCAGGTGGAGGTGTTGCTCTTTTAAAATCAATAAAATGTCTTGATGGTTTGGAATCCGCCAATTTTGATCAAAAATTGGGTATAAACATAGTTAGATCTGCACTTCAAAAGCCAGCAAAAATTATTGTGGATAATGCTGGTGAAGAAGGTGCTGTTATTGTTGGTAAAATCTTAGATAATCATTTGGATGATTTTAATTTTGGATATGATGCTGCCAAGGGCGAATATGTCAATCTTGTTTCACGTGGCATTGTAGATCCATTGAAAGTTGTGAGAACAGCACTTGTTGATGCTTCAGGCGTTGCTAGTTTATTAACAACGACAGAATGCACGATTACTGAAGCTCCAGGTTCGTAAAATTTGTTATTTTCAATATTGTTTATTTTATAATAATTTATACGTCTTTGATTTTTTGTAGAGGAAAATAAGGGAGCCGGCGCGGGCGGAATGGGACGTATGGGTGGTATGGGTGGAATGGGAGACATGGGTATGATGTAATTCCATAGTTTTTACATTAAAAATAAATTCAAAATTTCTCATTAAAAAATATATATATACATATATATATATAAATATTAAATAATTAAATAGAATATATAAAATATTATTGACGTTAAAATATTTTGTATCATGGAATGTCTCCATTAACACACTCAAAAATGTGCACGTTCTTATCCTTGTTTTAATCATCGCATAAATAATATTGCACCAATTTCCGTTTTGATTCGTGACATACGACGCGTAAAAAAATAGATAACATTTGAAAAATAAAATAGTTTAGTATTATAGTATTATTAATTAAATAATTCTATTGATTGTTAATATATGAAATATATGAAAAAAAAAGTTTTTATTGCATTACTAATAATATTTACACCTATTTTACATTAAATCGTATTTTCTTTACCCATTGAATTTCACTAAAATAATAATTTACAAAAAAATAAAATAATAATAATATATAGAACATAAAACGGTGAAGCAAAGTAACATCTACGAAGTATAACGAATGTTGATATCATCATGTATCTCAAAATCATCTACAGAAGGAGCAGACGGTACGGGAGAGATTGTTCCATCCCAAGACAATGCATAATTACCACTATCTTCATTTTGATAATGATAACTGCTATGTGAATCTGGTAAACTAAATGATAATGCTGATAAAAGTGAAGGATCAATTGGACGATTATTTGTAGAACCAATAGTCCATTCACTTGGACGTCTAAGACGATGACGAATATTATTATAATCATTACCACTATTGTCAGTTGTACCTATTACAAGCGGTATATTAAAATAACCATTATATTTTCCCATTTTTTTTCTTAAATGGGTATAATCAAGTTTTCCCACTTTATTTGAAGTTTCAAATATCGTTTTCTTAATTGTCAAATCTACATTAATCTCTATTGAATATGATACGTAAAGATATTTTGCATTATTAATTGTTGGTGGTACTTTATTTGGTACTGTTATCTTTGTATTAATTATTGTTTCAAGTGTATCTGGGTCAATTAGGATAGGCGAAATTGTCGAACATATTACTTTACGCGTAGTTTCTTCTTTGCTAATATGAAAATTAAAGTAATCTGTTAAATATAAATAAAAATTAAATTAAACGATTGGCTAAAAAAAAAGAATTAAAATGATCAATACAAACCCATATTTTGTTAAAATTTTGGTTCTTTTATATAAAGCTACAAGTACACCTTCAAGATTCTTAATAGGAGCAATATGCTTTATATGAATACGAATTGGAACAATTTGTCCTTATTAAGAAAATTCAATTTAAATTATTATTGATTTTTTTTAAAATTTTATTTTTTTTAAAAAAAAGGCTTCATTACCTCTCATAATTGCACCTTTTGAGATTTCAATATTTATATGAGCAAAGCCACGTCTTTTCTTTTTCCCTTTAACTTCAATTTGAAAAGGCCTAACTACCGGTGGAGGAAAATTTGAAATATTTATATCATCTAATATTTTAATTTCTGTTGAACATTTTGGTAAAAATTTCTCCGTCAACCATGATACTGTTTGTAATGAAGCTTTTAATGTATATATTATTGCATATCCTGAAAACTAAAGAAAACCAACTTGAGTAAAAAATTCACAAAATTTAATAATTGATTTAAGAAATTATAATTACCATACAAGATGAAGGAATATCGGTTGGCAAATCGAATGAAAATGGAAAATTTATAAGTTTTTTTTCATGTGAAGGTTCTGTTATTGGTACTTCTTTTTCAAAAAGGCAAAAATCGCGATCTTTTGTTGTTACTTTTCCTCTAAGTTTAAGACGAATGGCTGACAATTTAATTGCTTTAGAACTTTGTACAATAACGGCTCCTATAAAAAAATTGATAATTACAAGCGAATAAAAAATTATAAATTAAAAGCTTTTTTTTTTTGAAAAAAAAGAAAAAGAAATATTTAGTAAATATATACCACGAACTTCTTCACCAGGAAAATATTCTCTTGCAGGTCCATCAAGTTGAATAAAAAAACTCGAAAAGTATTTTGAAAGAGCCTGCATTTGAGCTAGTAAAAGAATGAATTGATAAATGTTCTTCAAATCTATAAAATTCTAGACGGCTTAAAGAATAAACCGAAAGTGGAAATTTTTAAAACAACCATCGGAATACATTTCCGAGATAAAAGTTCAAAAAAATTGAACATTGATAAACGGTTGACTTTCTATAAATAGAAAATTATAAAATTATTGAATCTAAAAATATGAAATGCCGGTTTCTATTATTGTTTATATTAAATTTTCATTGACCAGAACACTGCACTTTTTTCTAAAAAATAATTCGTACTAAATTTTAAAATAGAATTTTTCTACAGTAAAAAATCAGGTGATGAAAATTTAATTGTACATGTATGATACCTAATGTACCTATTTAGATTTTGAATTGCCTTTTATTCATGAAACTAATACTAAATGTTATTGACCTGTGACAAATAAAGTACTTTTAAAACTGTAATTTTGTGGCATTTAAATTAACCGAGATAAGCCACACATATACTTTAATCATCTTTTGACAATTTTTTAAATATGGTTTTAGTGTTCATTTTGATGGTAAAAAATACTTTATTATAAAATGCATTCTATTCTCTTTTCCTAAATTAATTTGCATTAACCATTTCAAATAGGGTACATCAGCATCGGGAAAAAGTCATATTGGAAACTTAATTGCACAAGAACTTGATGTTCCCTTTATTGAAGGAGACGACTTACATTCATCCTCAGGTATTCAAAAAATGAAATCAGGAATTCCACTCAATGATGAAGATCGAAAACCTTGGTTAAATGCTGTCAAAAATGAAATAATCAATGTATCTAAATCTTCATCTAAACCTTATATATTTGTTGCATGTTCAGCATTAAAATATAATTATCGTGAATTTTTAAGAAAAGTTCCTAATAACGATAATATTAAAGTTTGGTTTATATATTTAAAAGGAAGCAAACAATTATTTCAACAAAGAATTTTAGAAAGGCAAAATCATTTTATGAAAGCAAAAATGTTAGATTCGCAATTTGATTCTTTAGAAGAACCTAATCAAGATTCTGAAGAAAGAATTATTG
This sequence comes from Glomus cerebriforme, assembly GCA_003550305.1. NCBI lineage: Eukaryota > Fungi > Glomeromycota > Glomeromycetes > Glomerales > Glomeraceae > Glomus > Glomus cerebriforme. The sequence continues at coordinate 163,325 of QKYT01000055.1, read as the reverse complement.
TTGTTGATGTTAGTAAAGAAGCCGATAAAGTTAAAGAGGAAATTATTGAAAAGATAAATACGATAAGTTATGACGTAATATGATCGATCAATCAATAATCCAACGTCCGGTATTCGCCTATTTTACTCACCCTATTTGGGCCAATTTCGAGTTTTTTAACACGTTTATTCTGTATTCATGATACGCGAAACTATCTTTGGCAAGTTAACTGACGTGTATTGTAGTTAATTTATATTCTAATCAACTATGTTTACATAATAATTAAAAGGAAACTTTCATTATCACAAAATGGCGTTTTTTTTCAATTGTTATATTGTGTACATTTGACCTGTCTTTTTAACAATGAATTACAGATGATGATGATTTTCAAATAATACAGAATACGGTATAGTTAAACGTGCTATTTTAACTTAATAGCCCATAAAAAAAAATAATTTTATACTTATTAAGGGATATTTGAAATCGGTATATAAAGACCTGATTTTTTTTTAGTTTGTTTCCTTTCTATCGAGATTTTTTTTTTCCTTTTTGATTTCTTTTCGTGAACTAAAAACGAACTTCAAATTTAAAGTTTTTAGAACAAATCATAAATATTATTCTTCTCTTTTTCTTTCTCCTTCTCAAGAATTTATATATATATATATTTTTTGTCTTTAAAAACATGGCATCTCGTATAAGATTACAAAAAAAGTTACCACCAATCTTTCCTTCTTATAATCAAAATAAAGTTAGAGTACCAGATCAGTCATTAGTAGAACAAGTGATTAATTCAATAGAACCAAACATTATTGAACCAATCTTACAACAAATCTTTTTACCTATAAAAGAACTGATCGCTCCTCTACCAAAAAAATCTCGTACAAATAAAATTCCTAGACCACAAAATCCTTTTGTAATATATAGACGGGATACTCAAGCTAAATTAGTTGTTGAGAAAGGATCTAAATTTGGTTCAAAATTGGATTATGTTTCAAGAGTTGCTTCAAAAAATTGGAAAAATGCTTCTAATGAGATTAGAAATATTTATAGTTTTTTAGCTCAATTGGCTAAGAAAATTCATGAAGAAACTTATCCTGATTATGTTTATCAACCAAAAAAAAAATCAGATAGAATTAGTTCTATTATTGCTGCTTTTCCAATTCCTTCTGATGTTTCTGATAATGATTCTCATAACTCGTGTTTATCTGATACTTCTTTCCCCTCTTTATCTGCTCTCACTCCACCTGCCGATACTTACAATAATAATCCCTGGCCTTATCCCTTCACCAACACTGTTTCATCCTCCTCATCTTTGGCTTCTTTTAACGATACTTCTGAAAGTTTTACCTTATCTGAAATGTCAGGTTTAAGGTTTCTTCTACCTCGACTTGAACATTGTAGACCTATTTACATGACTGATCCTTATGATCGTAAAATGATTAATAAGTTACATTTGGCTCTTTAATATTATATCGTGGTTTCAGCTCTTAAAGCACCACCATTTTTACAATTCATTAATAAACAAAATATAAAAAAAAATTATACTCAATACGTTTAAAATTTATATTTATATTATTAATCTATTACGATTAATAATTTTTAAACGAAAATCTCTATTTATTAAAAAATTATTTTAATTTTTAATTTGACAGCTGTCAAAATTTACAGATTTTCATATAATGATATGTGACGTTTCAAAATAGTAATCAGCATCCAATCATTCCAATTGCAAATGTTGACCAGCATACTGTTCATACTGTTCAAGTAATGAGGTGCATGAACAATGAAACACACGATAAAGATCATAGAGAATGTGATCAACATTGATAGCCATAGGGGTCCTACTTCCAATTGAATCATGGGAGATCAAGTTTATTATAAAAGTTATATATATTGTAAATATTCTTTTCATATCAGTTTCTAAAAATTAAAGTATTAAATTTTATGGTTTGAAACTGATGTTTATTTACAAATATTATAGCTGAAATTGGTAACTATATATATACTTAATAAAAGAAAATTAGGTTTCAGTTAAAAATAAAAAATAATTGTTATAAAAATTTCTTTATTTTTTATAACTATCTTCTTGATCTATTTCATATAGTAATATTCCTAATATTTCTTTTGTAAATTGTAACTTTCTTAAGGAATAAATAATTCAGTTAATATCCTTTTATAATTCTTTTTTTATTTTTTGATTAATTATTTATATATAATATTCTTATAAATAAGATAAAATAAAAAGAAAAAATAAATTGGATGTACTTTTATTTTTGCAAAATACTGTATTTTAAAAAGTTAAATAATAGTTTATAATATATATATAAATTATTTAAATTAGATAAAATTACTTCATAAAATTTTTATAATAGGTAAGTTTAATAATATTATATAATTTATTATTAAGTTATATATAGTAATTGTAAAATTACCTGCCAAAATTTTACAGTTTAATATTAAAATATTAAAATTAAATCTTATTAAAATGATAAAATGCTAAAATACTATAGTTTTAATATATAAAAATTGTTAAAACTTATTTTATTAAATTGTTATTTATTTAGCTATTATAGAAAAATGTAATATAATTTATTAAAATTATTTTATTAAGACAAGTATATATGTATATTGAAATAGTTTGTTTTTATATTTATTTTTTAAGATATTTATTATAAAGAATATTACTAATTTTGACTATAAGTATAATTTTCTTTTCTTCAAAAATGAAATTTTTTTTAATAAATATATAAAATATGTATAATTAAATATTAATTGTATAAAATTTTGAAAATTTTTGGTTTCAAAAAAAAAATTTTAATATAAGAAATGCAATTTAATTATAAAAACTAAAATTTTGAAAATTTTTTAAAAACTATTTAAATAACTATATTTTTTAACTTAATAACCCTTTTTTTTTATAAATTTATATATAATTTTATTTTTAAAATACTATCATATTAGATTAATATTTTAATTAAAAATTCAAATAAAAAAAAGAGAAGATATAATTTCTTCTATTATAAAAAATATTTTTTTTTTATTTTTATTTTAATAATATAAAATTTTATAAAATTTATTTATTTTTTTTTTTTTTAATGAAAAGTTTTGGAGACATTTATATATTTTTTTTAATAAAAGATTCTAAAGATATTTATTAGATATTTAATAATTTTAATAAATTACAAATTTCTATTTATCTATCTTTTATAAAATTTTCCTACTCTTCAAAGTAAAATATAATCTGTTAGTTATAAATTTTATTAAATAAATATAATAAATATATTATTTAATATTATATAAAATTTTTTTTTTTTGAAGATGCACTGAATCATGAACTTTATTATTAAGTAAATCAGTGGACAATATCCGGAATACATAAAATAAAATTATATAGCTTAGAGATAAGTCCTCCAAATGGAAAATCCCAATATGTCACACTTACGTAACATGAGTTCCCAGAGTGAGGTCTGAAGACAAGACACTCCTTAGATAGTTAATATGCTCTGGTTCTCCCCATAATCCAGTATTAGTACCAAATAAAAATCACCTTTCAATCAGTTCTCCCAAATCTCCCCACAATCACATTGGGTCTTCTAACTAGTATGATTTGTTATAATTTTAACCAGAAAATTGTAAGAGAATTTATAGAAGCTAGCTACTAGTACCAACCTCCAGAAAGAAAGGCAAAACTAATATTATATAAAAATTACTATATTTTAATTAATAATTATTATTAATATTATATTTTATATAACATATTGTATTTTTTTTTTAATATTTTTTATAAAATTAATTCAAAATTTTTATTCATACCTAGTACTTAAATCATATAATAATATAAAAGTATATCATATAAATTATATCTGCATCTTTTACAAATACTAAGTACTTAATTTTAACAAAGTCAAAATTAATATTAATATATTTTAGTAATTAGTATATTATTATAGTCTTTTGGACTAATTTAACCTAATCTTTTATCTAATTTTAATGGCTAATTCCATGTCTAGTAATTAAATATACTAATTCTTTATTCTAACTAAAGATTAGAATTGATTTTATAATTAAAATTAATTTTAAAATTAACTAATTGTGATTAATTATTTTTTTAAGTTTTAATTATAAAATTTGATTTTTAATTTTAATTAATTATTTTTAATCAATTTATATACTATAAAATTTATAATATAGCAATTCTAATAACCAAATTTTAATAATTTATATAATTTTATATTTGTAGTAAAAATAATATTTGTTAAAAAATTTGTATTTTTCATAATAATTAAATATTTACTCATATATATTAATATAATTTCTATGATTTTTTTTAAAAAATATAAGTTAAGAAATTATCAAATTTTATAATACAATTAAAAAAGTAATATCACATTTATTATACTACAATATTATAAATTCAAATTTTTTATTTAATTTTAGTAGAATTGATTCCAATCTTTATATTTATTATTATCAGCTTTACTTTTTATAATAAAGTTAAAAAAAAAGTTATTAAATCAGTTTTTTATATTTACTTACAAATTAAATAAAAAATCTAATAACTATTTAAATATTTTTATTATCAAATATTTTTTTTTAAATTTTATTAAAAAGAATTTTTAAATTTACATAAAAATTTTCTTATTCATTAAAAAAATATTTTTTAAACATTTTGAAGAAGAAAAGAAAAGTAAAAAAAAAAAAGTAAAAAAAAAAATAATTAATAGTTTATTTAAATAAATACAAATAATAGTATTAATATTATCTAATATAATTATATAATAATATTAGTAATAATTATTACTAGTGCATCAGGAATATTTTTAATGTAAAGTACTCCAAAAGTCTAACAATACTGTATATTTACGCAGTATTATGCCATAATTTTTCGTAATATTTATGTTTCTATTGTAGTACTTCGTATATCTACAGTAATGTGATGAAATACTCTGTAGATTTATAGAACTATAATGGATTACAGAGTACTACAGTCAAAATACTCTGTATATTTACGTGACTATAATAATTACGTAGTACTACAGACAAAATACTCTGCAAACTTACATTAAAAATAAAATACTTCATATACTTACAGATCGAAATATTTACATATTATTACATGTCAAAATACTTCAAAAATTTACATTAATCTTATTCACCATAATCAATTTTAATCAGGTGTAATATTATGTAAAATTATGCGTAACATTCGTAAATTTATGAATAAAGTGTATTTACAAGTTTTAACAAAAATAAAAGTACCCAAAATTATACAGATGAAATAGTAACTATTGGTAGTTAAATTGCTGATGAAATTATCTATCTTTCAAATACAAATAATAAATATAAAAATTAAGTAAATAAAGTGAATTTCTTATGCGGCTGAAATGATGATCATTGACTAATTCAATTAGCTTTGAAATAAGATCATAACTGAAATGAATCAGCCACAGTAATTTTTTTAGAAATTCTGAAAATATATAATAAAACAATTTTATAAAAGCAATAAAAAAACAACAAAAAAAACAACTTTACAAAGATAACAAATTAAAAATTTAGAATTTTAAAAACTATTATACTTAAATATCATCATTTAAATGCACATTTTGTTCAAGAACATTTAGCAATAAAACTGTATATAACCAACATGTTAATATTTGTCAACTATTGTTATCTAGTGGTGAAGAATNNANNCTTATTANNGATGTTAGTAATATGTNNTTAGACAATGAANNATTTTCTTCAGAAATTGACATAAATGAAATTAACAATGAAAATGAGGTAAGTTTGTAAATAGTATGAATTTTTTTTTTAAAATATTTTAGTACAATTAATTCTAATATTTTTGTTAAAATTAGACCAATTATGAAAATCAAGTCTAC